>CM027081.1:3607309-3684809 GCA_015343265.1 Pao palembangensis
CTGTGGTACTGCGGTATCAACGCAACCGCCTGTCCAGGTTCAAATTAACTCAGAATCTCTTCAAAAATATAAAAAGAACAGTACAGTAACACAGTCACATTACACTATTACAAAATGTGATATCATTGCAGTTTTCACTACAACTGATAAAATACAATAAAAGTGGCAGCCAGAAACAAGTTGCTTTCGTGTTTGAAATATACCATGTTGTAATGAAAGTTTCTTTTCAGTATGATTCAGAATATAAAGTTAAACTGTGCAGGAGTAATCAATGTTTACTGAGGGAGAATATTGGCAGGAGCTCCTTGGAACATTTGCATTTCAGTAAGAAATTCCCAGCTAACTTATTCTGCTGTGTCATGTGTGTGTAGTTATGACTGTGGCTGCTGCCTTGGCCAGGTCTCTCAGAGCTCTGTGGAACTTCCCGGATAAATAAAGGTAAAATCACTGCCCAGAATCAATTCTATGCTTGCAGAGCTAGTTCTGACTACAGAAATGTTTGAGGAAGACTGACATTAATGGCTTCATATCTTGACATGAACAACAGGTTGTACCTGAAGGCAGAGCGATGGCTGATTGAGCAGCCAAGATCTCAGTGATTTTCTCACCTCACATAGATCTGAACACGCCCGTGTATCTGTGTGGGTGTGTAATCTTCATTATGTTCCATCTCCCTTGTCTATGCAGGCCTATGCAGAGTAGCAGGGCCCTCAAATAACAGCGATTTCACCGCAAACAACAGTGGTCTGAGTGATGAGGAGCTGTTTGGATGGATGGATGCATGGATGGTGGGTGGATGGATTCACCTTTGCTAATTGGTGTGTTTTAAATTTTCAAAAAAATATATATATATATCTGGGTGTTTTTGGGGAACATTATTCCAAAACATTCTGGGAACTTAAAGGAAACTTCCTGCTAAAACATTGCAAGAACGTTCTAGGTAACATCAGAACCTTTTAGACTTGGATGACTGATAATCCACGATCCAAAATATCCTCAGAATCCTACAGGAAAAATTTTCTTCCTTTGTTTACATATAACTATATATCATTCTTATAGTTTTTAAATAACATTGTGTAATCTGAGGCCTTTCTAACACCCTGAAAACCTTTTCTGAATGTTGCTTTGAGAATGTTTCTTTGTGGTTATTCTCTGACATAATGGTAATGTTTTACAGAAAAACATTTCATAATCCATTAACCCGACAACACCCTAAACATAAGCATGTTTAAGTCAGTCTATGTTTGCCACTTAACTTGTGGGAACAGTTTAGAAAGAACATTCTGTCATCTGTTACCCAGAATATCCAGGGAAGGATACCTGTTCCTCTGTTGTTTAGGAATGACTGTTATTTGCTATTTGTGATCTGAGGCATCGGCTAGATCCTAAAAAAAAAAGAAAAAATTGAAATGTTGCTTTAAGAATGTGCCATCTTAAAATGTAATGGCCCGGATGGTGACCTGAGAGTCGCTGGCAGGGTCGTTCACCTAGTTTCGGCTGGGGTGCTTCCCCTTTGCCTGTTGGGTCACATGGTAATGAGTCACCAGGTCTCATCAAACGGTGTGAACGTTTGGATTGTTGATGAAAAGAGTGGAGGGCTGCATTGTACGTGGGTGACAGAAAGTGCCTTGGTCCACCACCTCTGTTTAAAGATGGTTTTTCCAACTTGACGTGAATGGCTTCCTTGACACCCCTCTCAAACCAGCGACCTTCTCCGGCCAGCACACGTACTTGACTGTCCTCAAAGGAGTGTCCGCTTTCTTTTAGGTGTAGGTGTCCTGCTGAGTCCTGTCCTGAAGAAGTGGCACGTCTGTGTTGGGCCATTCGTTTATGGAGAGGCTGTTTGGTTTCCCCAATGTACAGTTCCTTGCATTCCTCCTGGCACTGTACAGCATAGACAACATTGCTTTGTTTGTGTCTTGGTGTCTTGTCCTTTGGGTGGACCAGTTTCTGTCTGAGTGTGTTTGAACTGTACTGGAATGTGATGTTTTTGGAGGATTCTCCTGCATTTTTCTGAAACTCCAGACAGGCATGGGATAGAAATGCTGTGACGTTAATTTCTTTCCTCTTCTTTGCTGGGGTCTCGATGGTCCACAAAGCTATATTTTCAAGCTCTGCCCCCAGCAAGCTTCGAACTGAAGAAGCTCTCTGGAGAGAGGGCGAAACATTTTCAAGGAAACCTTTCAGTCCAGTTGACACAGAGAGATCTAACTGGATAACTATGACCGGGATGAGTGAGAATCTACGCACACTGCTCTTCTGAAGGTTCTCCTGACGACCCGGACCCTTCTCAGCATGTGGGTCTCCTTCCTTCTATCAGAGGCAAACCCGTTTCCAGGGAGACAAACTGACCTGCTTGCACGTGTGTTTGTAGCTGGTTTCTGTTCCTGCTGCTGCTGCTCCACCAGAAGAGACGCAACCTTTGCTCCGTCCAAACCTTTGCTCTCTGGGGGATGAAACAGGCTGAAATACTGTACAACAGTCGGCGTCAGTTGTGTACTCACACTGAGGTTGCAGCGAGTTCATCCTCCGCACAGGTAATGTGTTAATGCCTCCCTTCCTCCTTTACTTAAATAATCAGACAAACCTCACGTGTTTATATTTGTTAACACGTTTAGGCTCATCATTATGTTTTTTCCTTTGATGTTTTGATGTCTTTGAATAAATTGCATATTCACTACACTTTATCAGCTCTGTTTAGAGCACGTTTCAGCATTTAGGGTCAAGTTCAACTGCGTGATGTTAAATAATATTGTTAAAAACGACCAGTTTTAAAAGAAAATTCAGGTAGGGAAAATCGGAATCTCCAGCATGAAGCTTCTAAAGCTGAAAGAGCCTGAAATCCTGCATCCTGCTGCACCACAGGGGAAAATGAAGGGAAAACGTTCTCTGGAGGAGAAGTCAGAGCCAGAAGAGTCTTTTGTGAGTAGAAAATTAAAATTATTCTCATTATTTCAGCTCATCAAAGCTGCTCAGGTGTTTCTTCTTATCATTCCTGCTGAAAAAATTCCTCTGCAGGATTTTTGACATTTTATTCCTCAACCCTGAGATGTGCAGAGTCTGCATATAGATATTTAAGCCCCGCGTCCCTGCATGTGGTACGCAACATTAGCCTGGACCCAGCACCGTATAGCCCATGTTTGACACGCAGATGTTTGGTTATTGCTGTTTTCTGGATCCTGCTCAGGCAGCCAGACATGTTCAAGTGTTTTTGCTCACCCAGCAGCAGATTTATGAGTCTGACTGCAGAGATCGCAGTTTACGAGCATCCTGGCAGCCAGGTCTGCTGACAGCTGAGGCAGAAGAAAAGAAACACCTGACCAGCGTGACACAAAGGCCAATAGAAAACATATAAAGTGAATCAGATACATCTGAAATGAGCTGGAAAAGTTTACGGTTTTCTGTTCTCGCTGCGGGTTTGAACGTCAGCTGGGCTGTCTGTGCTAACCACTCACTAGAAAGCTAGCTTCCGCTGGAGAACGCAGTCAGTGGAATCTGCTGCACGACATCCCGACGGTGAAAGGAATGAGCCTCCACACAGGAAATACCAGCAGAGCCTCCAGGCGTTAAAACCCATCCGCTTCTCCTCAGCACAGTGGGTGTCTACCTCCATCTGCACACCATTTCCCCATGACTTGGTTCACCTCTTCATGGCGAGGTTCTCGTGTTGATGCCGTGTCCTTTCCTGCGTAGGTCCCATCCTGTGGACAATGCAGGGTTCCTGTCCTTCACCACCTTTGCCTGGATCACGCCCATATTGTGGGCCGTCTTCAGGAACAAACTGGACTTGGACAGTCTGAAGCTTTCTCCTTATGACGGAGCTGACGTGAACGCAGCCAGGTCTGTGACCCGGAAGGTGGCTCCACGTGTCGATGCTTATGACCGGGACTGTTTATGACACGCAGGCTCCAGAAACTGTGGAAGGAGGAAGTGGCGAAGGTCGGCCTGGAGAAGGCCTCGCTGGTCCGAGCCATCGTTCGCTTTCAGAGAACCAGACTGATTGTGTCTGCCGCTGCTGGTGTTGTCGCCATGGTAGCAGCCTTTCTGGGCCCGGTAAATTAAAATGAGATTATTCATTCATTAATAAATTCAACAATGACATCCAATTAAACAGCTGCGTGAACAGAAGTGTTTTTAATGAGTCGGTAATTTGGACCCAGAGGTCTAATTCTCTCTCATTTTTGACTGACTCTCTTCGCTCAGGCTATTCTGGTCAATAAGGTCCTGCAGTACATCGAGACTCCAGAGACGCCCACCTTGATCTGCAGCATCGGTCTGGCCTGCGCTCTGTTCTTCACAGAGTTCTGCAAAGCCTTCTTCATCTCCCTGATGTGGGCCATGAACGTGCGAACGGCGGTCCGCTTGAAGGGCGCCTTCTGCACCGTGGCCTTTGAGAAAATCATCTCTCTGCGGGTGCAGAGCGACGTTTCCAACGGAGAGGTGAGGAAGCGAGAACCAACCAAACGCGGATCCAAATGCAGTACTCGTTCACAGATAGCCGATAAATGTCTTTATTAACCCAAAGTGATTCGCGGAGCAAATAATCCAGTGCGAGAGATCATAAACAGGTAAAATCCAAAACGCGAATCAGCGTCCAGTGAGGTCGAGTTCAGGCGAGGTCAAAACCGGGAAATCAGTCCAAGGAAAAAACCCTGGAGAGTGCGGCATGAAGCACAAACAATCTGGTGAGGAATGAACGCCAAGTCCACACTTAAATCACTTTGCAATCAGGTGTGGATGCTTGGCTGGTGCCAGGTGTGCAAATGAGTCCCACGTGTGGCATATTGTCCAGATTGCCACCATGACAGCTAATCCAGAGGTGGGAAAACTAAGGCCCGGGGGCCACATGTGGCCCGATGAACTATTTAAACCGGCCCACAGAGCCTTCACAATGATTTCCCCAAAAGCCAAATGAAGAGGGTTGTCAGCTTGATTGGTTAGAAAAAGGTTCAGACCCCCCCTTCAGCTAGCATGCTAACATGTCCTCTCAAGAAGGTGGGGCCAAACATCATTTGGAGCTTCATCATCCATCTCTAGTTGGACCAATTTACAGGCTCTTCACAATATTTTCTCAGTCAATAGTCCATCAAGCAGGATTTTTAGCTAACCTCTGATCCTCATTTGGGGGGTTGGTTTCCTGCACCACCTGGCCGGCCCCTCCATCAAGATCTAAAACCCAATGTGGCCCTTCAGGCTAAACAATTGCCCAACCCTGTGCCAGCAGTAAAAGGACTGCTGGGATGTCCTAAAGCCAGTTCCGTTAACACAGACTTTAATTGATGGTAGGAGTCAGGCTTTGGGTGAAAAACAAATAATTAATTAAATTAAATATAAATAATTATTAAATAAATAATTGCCCACCCCTGTGCTAGTCGCTTCTTGTCGGAGCAACGTGGAGCGTTTGACGGAGTTCCTCCATCTTTCCTCCAGATGATTAATGTCCTGACCAGCGATGGACACAAGCTGTTCGAGGCCATCATCTTTGCCTCGTTTGTTTTGTGCGTCCCAGTCATCTTCATCGTGTGTGTCGTCTACGCCTGCTACATCCTGGGATACACAGCGCTGACTGGAGTCATCTCCTACATCATCTTCATCCCCATACAGGTCAGCACAAACCAAGAGGAGGTCTTCACAAGCTTTCCATAGTTTAGTGAAGGTCATGGGTGTTTAACCACTGTGTCTCTCACACACACACACACACACATAGCACTTGATTTCTTCTGTGCTATTTACTGTATTTTGTACTGCTTTTCCTCATCATGATTGTTATTTTGTTTTTTTCAGGCTTTTTTGGCCAAGATCATCAACAAATTCCGATGGAAAACAATACAGATCACAGATAACCGTGTTCGCACCATGAACGAGATCCTGAACAGCATCAAGCTCATCAAAATGTACGCCTGGGAGGATTCCTTCGAGGAGAAGATCGCGGGTACGCCATCGGCTCCAACCCCTCCAGTAGCACCAGTATCGCTCCATTACTGGGAAAGAGGCCTTCGCCTCTGCCCGCGCGCTTTTAGGCATTCTGTCTGCAGATGGCCTCCACGGTCACGCAGCATGACCAGTGTGTGTGTGTCTGTGCGTCTGACAGACTTGAGGAAAAATGAGGAGAAGCAGCTGTGGGTGGTGAATTTGATCCAGAATATAAACGTCAACCTCACCGGCATTGTTCCCACCATCGCTACCGTTCTTACCTTCCTGGTTCACACACTTTTGGGCTTAAGTCTCAACACGACTGATGTGAGTACAGCAGCAGGACAGCGCGAAACACCCCACACACACACATATGCACACACATCTGCTTACTTCTACCTTTGTGAGGAGTTTTAAACAGATGTGTGTGTTAGCATGCTCTGCAGGCCGGATTAAATAGTTCATCGGGCCACATGTGGCCCCCAGGCCTCAGTTTGCCCACCTCTGCCCTAGACCCTTACCGTAACCCTAACCATACTAACTAACCCTCTGACCCTGACCTCGACCTTTAAACCAATTCTGAACACTCAAACAAGCCTTTGATGTTGTGAGGACCAGCCACTGCCCAAAAATGTCCTCACTTTGCTAGTAGAATGAGGATTTTGGTATTCAGTCTGTAGCAAGTACAAGAACACAAACACACACACAAACACATGCAGCTGCTTACTATTTCTTGTTGTATCGTCAGGCTTTCACCACCATCGCCATCTTCAATACCATGAGGTTCTGTTTGGCACTTCTGCCCCAGGCTGTGAAGACGATGGCCGAGGCTGCTGTTTCAGTCAGACGTCTGAAGGCAAACGCTCACTTTAATGAACCGTAGCGGTGAAAATCTCACACAGAAATGTGACATGCAACAGTGTGTGTGTGTGCATGTGCGTGTCTCTCCCAGAAAATACTGCTGATCCAGAATCCAGAACCGTACCTGCAGCACAGGAAGGACAATAAATTAGCCATCGTGGTGGAAAACGCAACACTGTCTTGGACCAAACCAGGCAGCCAGCCCGAGTCTGACCAGCCGGGATCGGCTGAAACTTTGCCAACGCTGAGAAACGTCTCCTTCAAGCTGCAGAAGGTGTGCTGCCCCCCCGGATGCTCCTGCATGAGGCTGCGGTGGAGTTTAATTCCCGTCTCTGTGCTGCTTCCTGAAGGGGAACCTGCTTGGTGTCTGTGGAAACGTTGGCAGTGGAAAAACATCAGTGATTTCCAGCATCCTGGAGCAGGTTCGCTCTTGTTTTCCGCCCATCTTTACTTTGCAGCGGTGGATTGGAAACATGAATGACCGCGTGTGGTTCTGGCCTCTTTCAGATGCACCTCCTGCAGGGCTCCCTCTGGGCCGACGGGACGTTTGCCTACGTTTCCCAGCAGGCCTGGATATTCCATGGAACCGTTCAAGAAAACATCTTGATGGGGGAACCTTTTGATCAGGCCAAGTAAATAACAACCTCCGTTAAATATGCTTAAATCCAGATAAATTCACCAGTGGTCCTTTTGCTTACTGTTGCCGTGGTAGCACAGACAGCATGACTGACAGTAAGAAAAAGAAGTTTTTTTTGTTTTTTTTTACTGTCACAGCGTGACGAATGTTTAACTGGAGGTAAATGTCTGTTATCTTTGTGAGTAGGACCATATCAGGGTTGTCAAACAGGAATGGAGTTTACACCAGAGTTATGGTGGGAGGTGTGTGTGTGTGTGTGTGTGTGCAGGGGGCAGAGCGAACCTTCTGACCTGTGTACACCGTTTCATTAGATCCATCAATCAGTAGGCTCAGGATGGCTGTTATTACTGAAAAAAGCCTTTCACCAGCCAGGCAGGAAATGATGCGTTTGACTGTAAAACTGGGTTTAAACCAGCAGCCTAGAGCGAGTGTGTGAGATATTCTGGAGCAGTCTGCAACCCCCCCCCCAACCCCACCATTGCTGTCATTTATCATGTCATTTACAGACTGTCTCTCAGTTTAGTCTGACCTCCATGAAGTTGATTTTTTTATTTTTGTTTTGTTCTTCAGATACAACAGAGTCGTGGACGTCTGTAGCCTCAGAGCTGATTTTGACATCCTCCCTTACGGAGATCAAACCGAGGTAAGACGTCTCTCCTCTTTCAGACCTCCCCTGTTGCTGGAACACAGTTATGGATGGATGATGGATGGATGGATGGATGGATGTGTTTTCATAAGCAGCTGCCTCAACGTCAGACTTTGTGCTTTGAAACTGGTTTTAGAAGCAATCTGAGCGTGTAGAACATTGACTTGTCGGCCTGTAAAGCTTGGCGTGTGTGTGTGTGTGTGTGTGTGTGTAGTTGTGTAATAGCCTTTGCAATGATGCAGCCAGGTGTCTGAGTTGGAAACCTGCTGCCAGCCTACGAGCGTAGTGTGAGCTTTGCGTTGCTGTGTTGGCAGATCGGGGAGCGAGGGCTGAATCTGTCGGGGGGGCAGAAGCAGAGGATCAGCCTGGCCAGAGCCGTCTACTCAAACAGGGACATCTTCCTCCTCGATGACCCCTTGTCTGCCGTCGACGCTCACGTGGGGAAGCACATTTTTGAAGAGTGCATAAAAAAAGAGCTGCAGGGAAAATCTGTCATCCTGGTTACACACCAGCTGCAGGTGAAGCAACACACACCTACACACTCATTTATAATGCATAATAGCCTCATAAATACATGAAGGCTTTTTATGATCTTACTTTCTCCTGATCATTTAGTTTAAATCATTCTGATTGTCCATAATGAAAACATGCCCCAATATTGTGTAGATTCATTGGTGAAATATTGAAACTTGTATCAGCGTTGTTAGTTTGTTAATTAAAATGTGTGGATTCTTGGTCAGTAAATGTTTAAAAATACAATTTTTTATTCAGTCTGTTTCAATCTATCAAATCTGTGCAAACACATGAGCAAGCTGCTAATGCATAGTCCTGACCTGTGACGCTGAAGATTTACGAGTACTTGTGTCTCTGTAGTTCCTGGAGTTCTGTGATCACATTTTGGTTCTGGAGGATGGCAAAGTCCTGGAGGATGGTGACCACGACGGGCTGGTCAAAGCCGGCGGACGCTACGCTCAGCTCATCAGCAGCTACCAGATGAAGGAGCCCCAGGTGAGCAAGGCAGCGTTCCAGCCTCGTGTCGGCCACCTGAGATGCTTTTGTGGTTGATTCCAATTCTTTGATATCTCACCGTGAATAACAATGTCAAAGCTGAGCTCATATCTTCTGTAGAAGGAACTTATCTTCTGAGAGCTCAAGATCATGCCTGTTTATCTATTGTATGCAGAAAAAAAAGCATTTTTCATCTTTCTCTGCGCAGACCCTGGTCAGTGTAGTGCTAATGTAATAAAATAGCAATAACCCTTATTGGAACACCACAGGATTTCAAAGTGCCAAACAAGATGTTAAAACCAGGAGAATAACAAAATGAAGAGGACGATAACAAGCAGAACAAGTAGAAAGACCTCACCTGAGCATCTCGGGCTCCTCACTTAGAGATAATTTAAATAAATGGAGGTCAGAGTGGTCCTTTAAACCAGAGGTGGGCAAACTAAGGCCTGCGGGCCACATGTGGCCCGATGAACTATTTAATCCGGCCCGCAGAGCCTTCACAATAATTTCTCCAAAAGCCAAATGAAGACGGTTGTCAGCTTGATTGGTTAGAAAAAGGTTCAGACCACCCTTCACCTAGCATGCTAACATGTCCTCTCAAGAAGGTGGGGCCAAACATCATTTGGAGCTTCATCATCCATCTCTAGTTGGACCAATTTACAGGCTCTTCAAAATATTTTCTCAGTCAATAGTCCATCAAGCAGGATTTTTAGTTAACCTCCGATTCTCATTTTGGGGGTTAGTTTCCTGCACCACCTGGCCGGCCCCTTCATCAAGATCTAAAACCCAACGTGGCCCTTCAGGCTAAATAATTGCCCACCCCTGCTTTACAATGAATTGGTAAAATCTCGAGATGAAAATCGATGCGTAGCCAGTGTGGGGAGAGTGTCAATGTCTTTTAAACCCTAGATAATGCTATAAATGGTAGTTTTGTCATGTTATCAGCCTTTTTGTCTGTTTACAAAGACGGAGGTGGAAGCGTCGCCTGAAGACAGCGAGCATCTGCAGGAGTCTGAGCGCAGAGATTGGACAGACAGCGGTGTCATAAACCCAGGTATGCAATCCACCAGGGACACCTGTTTAATGATAAACAGCGCAATGTGAGGATCCTTTATGACCAAGACGTTTACGATAAGGCGGTCAATTATGTAACAGTGAACATTTCTATGCTGCAATCAATACATTTAAATAATTCATTTTTAAAAACTTTGCTAAAGAAACATAATCAGGTCTTGTTTGTTTGTGCGCTTCTTCTTTTTTTAGCACTTGACCTTTCAGATGAAAAGCTTGTGGAAGATGACGGAGCAGCTATAGTCAAGAGTAAGTCTGTAAAACTTCCATTAAAGAGGATCAAAACCACGACCACACACTGCGGAGTGTTCAATTTCATTTGTCACAAAGAGAGAAATAAATGAATAAATAAAAAGTAACACAAATGCACAAAGAACAATACAGAATGTCAACAAAACCAGAAAATGTTCAAACCTTTTTTGCACATTTTGCTAAAAAAGAAGAAAAATAGACACAACTATTCAGACCCTTTGCTCAGACGCTTCCCTTTCTGTTGAGCATCCCTGAGATGACACTCTTAGTTGCTATGGTGATGGACAGACCGACAGTTGAAGTCAGTCAGGAATATCTGTGGACATTAATGTTCGACCTGCTGTAGGAGCAGAAAGCCTGGAGAGGTGCTGAGAGATAGAATTCAGGAAAAGCAGCATGACTTTGGGAAGAACAATGCGGAACAAAAGACCATGTGTGTGTTTAAAACCTGAAAACTTGAATGTATCTGAGCCACAAACATCAGACAGCCGCTGTGATCCTCCTGTTTCCTACAGCCGATGGTGGAGATCAGCTCGTCAGGAAGGAGACGTCAACAGAAGGTGGTGTCCCCATGAAGGTCTATCACCAGTACTGCAAGGCAGCTGGAGGTCAGCCGCCCCCCCCAACACACACACACACACACACACACACACACACACACACACACACACACACACACACACACACACATCCCCTACAACATCACACACACACACACCCACAGTGTGCCTGTGTTGCTGCTGCAGGGTGGTTCTTTGCCTTCGTCTGCATCTTCCTCATCTTCTTGATGGTGGGCTCTACGACTGTCAGCAACTGGTGGCTCAGCTACTGGCTGGGCCAGGGCAGCGGGGTGAGCACCACAGCCTCCAACCAGAACCCCCTGAGATGCAGATGTGCAGAAAACACCATGAAACCATCTCGTGTGTTGTCTTTTTTTATCCTACTCTCAAGAAGAATTCAACTGATGACAACATCACTAATAACCCACGACTGTCCTACTACCAACTGGTTTATGGCCTTCTGGGGGTGGTCATGGTGGTGCTGGCTGCTATGGACTGCTTCATCTACACATGGGTCACCTTGAACGCCGCTTCCAGGCTCCACAACAGTCTGTTCAAGAAGGTACGGTGGGACGGGGATCTGCTAATCCCAGGTAATCCTGCCTTGTTCACGCGGGCGCTGACACCCTCCACAGATCATCTCCATGCCCATGAGCTTTTTCGACATGACACCATCTGGACGGATCGTCAACCGGTTCTCCAAAGACCAGGAGGAGGCCGACACGGTGCTTCCGCTCTTCATGGACTCCTTCCTGCAGTACTCGCTGATGGTCTTGTTCATCATAGCCATCATCTCAGCGGTGTTCCCCTACATGCTGATCGCTGTGCTGATCCTCGGAGCTGTGTTCTTCACCATCCTCTTGTGAGTGGAACTCCTGGACTAGATCACTCGGTTTAACCTAGCGTTGACCTTTAATGATTGAAGTGGACAGAAAAACATTATTCTGTTGTTGCTCGGTGGACTCTAACCATGACGAACGTCGTTCCTCTGCAGGGTGTTCCAGAAGGGCATCCGTCTGATGAAGCAGCTGGAGAACATCAGCCGCTCCCCCTGCATCTCTCTCACCACGTCCACGCTGCAGGGCCTCAGCACCATCCACGCCTACAACATCAAAGACAGCCACATCCAAGCGTAAGAAAGCACAGTCACGCAGATGTGAAAACCAGAGAGGAAGACTTCGGATTGGGAAATAGAAAACAAGAAAACGAGGCCAGCAAACTTGTGACGTCAGATCTTTAGGGAGGCGTATTTCCTGTCCCTGTCTGGCTGTAGGTTCAAGACGCTGAATGACATCAACTCCAACCACTTCACGCTCTTCCACTCGGGGTCCCGTTGGCTCTCCTTCCTGCTGGATTTCATCGCAGCCCTCATGACCTTGTTAGTGACGCTGTTTGTGGTGCTCAGCGATAATGACGTCATCAGCCCGTCTCTGAAGGGCCTGGCCTTGTCCTACACCATACAGGTGCGTCACACTGGCCTTGTCCTACACCACACAGGTGCGTCACAGCCTCTCAGAGCGCGTCTGTGCTCGCACACGTGCGCTGCTGCCGCACTGACCGTCCGTGTCGCTGCGGTTTCCAGCTGACGGGGATGCTGCAGTACGTGGTGAGGCTCGGAACGGAGCTGGAGGCCAGATTCAACTCTGTGGAACGGCTGCTGGAATACACCGAGGTAACGGCTACAGGCGCCGCTGACACCCGCCGCCTGCTGTTATTACCATTATTACCAAATAATAACTGCCAATAAATCTAAATTACCAGTCAATGCAAAAATCTACAGAGAGCAGAAAGTAGACGGTCACACTGAGTCCCCGCTGTCGTTGCCACGGCAACGCAGGAGCGTTAAGAAATGGCCCGGGACAAGCGACAAATCCTTGTCCTTCTGTGTCCAGTGTTCTACTTCTGAGGCTCCCAGACACGTGAAGGAGGCTCAGCTCCCGGACGGCTGGCCAAAGAGCGGAGCGATCGCCTTCCTGGGCTACAAGATGAGGTACAGGGAGAATACCCCCATCGTCCTGAATGGCCTCAGTTTCTTCATCCAAGCTGGAGAGAAGCTGGGCATCGTTGGAAGGACTGGTTCTGGTGAGGAAAGATTTGAATTTCAACTCTTTTCAAACACTGGAGTAAAATAGTTATGGAGATTTCTTCTTTGATTCTGGTGTTTTTTGGTTCCTTTTCTTTTCTAAAAGACTGGTTGTACCCTACAGGACTGCAGGGTGTATTTTTGGCTTTATTTTGGACTCCATGCTGAATGTGTATGTGTGCAGGGAAGTCCTCTTTAGGCGTGGCTCTGTTCAGGCTGGTGGAGCCGACAGACGGGACCATCCTGATCGATGGAGTGGACATTTCCTCCATCGGCTTGGAGGATCTGCGCAGCAAGTTGTCCATCATCCCGCAGGATCCTGTGCTATTCTGCGGCACCGTCAGGTATTCCCGGGTTAACCCGTCCATCCGGAAATAGTGTGGTGGGCCCACAGTACCACTGGCTGTGATTTTTACCTACAGGTACAACCTGGATCCCTTCAATAAATACACCGATGAAGAGATCTGGGAGGCCCTGCGGAAGACCTACATAAAGGACTCGGTGTGTTTGAAGATTCCATCATAACTCTCACTTGTGGGAAGCTGCACCCTGGTTCTCATCACGTGACTCGTAACATTTCCTCAGATCTCCAAGCTGGACGAGAAGCTGCTGGCGCCTGTGCTGGAGAACGGCGAGAACTTCTCTGTGGGGGAACGACAGCTGATGTGCATGGCCAGAGCTCTGCTCCGCAACTCCAAGGTCTTCACACCTAAAAGCATTCTTTTAATGGCTGCATGTGACGCCAGTACTGTAGGACCTCCTCCACTGTGATCAGTCAGCGTACAATATGTGTAGTATATGACTCCCAGTATAACTGTATGTAACTTATATACTGTATTTATAAGTCGCTCAGGAGTATTAGTCGTATCAGTCAAAAAATGTGTCATGAAGGAGAAAAAAAAGTATATATTTTCCATAACAGACATTTCACCTGGAAAAGCAAGTTATAATTATAACAATAGATTATAGAACAACAGGCTGAATAGGTGTCAAGTGTGATAACGTGATACGAAAATAGTTATTCAGCTACACAGTAGCATAAAGAACATGCGTGGGAGGCTGAAAAGGCAGAATTAGCATAAGCTCACGACTCCAACAAGCTAGTTACTGGTTAGCAGGTTTACCAAAATCTCCGTCTGATTCCACATCACTGAATCCATTAAATTCTTCATCCCTGGTCAAGAGGATTTTCTTTTGGGGGCATTTGTGTTCAGTCTTTCTCAGTTGTCTTTTGATGTTTAAAGTTAATGTTTAAATGAATTTTCAGTGGTACAGGAGTAGCACATACCAGTAGTTGTCACAAGCCTAGAGCGCCCTCTTGTGGCTGTAGCTAATATTTACTCCTTGGTACTCCAGTGTGAATTAACACATTTTAATATCCAGTATATAAGTCACCCCTGAGTATAAGTCGCAGGACCAGCCCAACTATGAAAAAAATGTGACCTATAGTTCGGTAAATACGGTAATTCTAATTCTAGAACTGCTCTATGTGATTTCTGAGAAATGGATGTTGTGCTTCATGCAGTTTTGCTTTACATGCTAAACCACTCAACAGATTATCCTCCTGGACGAGGCGACGGCGTCCATCGATGCAGAGACGGACGCTTTGATCCAGAACACCATCCAGAAAGCCTTCCGGGACTGCACCATGCTCACCATCGCCCACCGAATCCACACCGTGGCGAACGCAGATCGCATCCTGGTCATGGACGCTGGCGAGGTAAGAGAGCAAGGCAAAGACGCAGCCCTGAAGCTGTGCCGAGCCTTTTCCTTCTTCTGTCCGGCAGGTCGCAGAGTTGGACCGTCCGGAGGTGCTGAAGCAGAAACCCGATTCTCTCTTCTCCGCACTCCTGAACGCCACTCACAGCGTCAGCTCAGTGGGAGACGTAAAACCAGAATCCCGCTTCAACAAGAAATGATTTCAGCTGCTGTCACTCGAAAGGAAAAGACCTGAATGTGCAGAATTACTTCTGCTTCTGCTTGACTCAACAGGGCAAAACTCAGACCTGCTGTCACATTTAAAAGTGACATCCCACTGATTTTTTTAAAATTCCCGGATATAGTTGGAAATACATTATTTATTTACCTAACAAATCCCAAATATTTTAACATAAATCACTGAGTACAGCTGCAAACACCATTGCAACTTCTGTGCAACAGTCATTTTCTGACAGACACCCAGAGAAGCATCTTCAGCTGAGAACTTCATGATCGGATGTCAGATGTGACGCTTGAGACAAAACTAGGAGTGATTTCTTATTCTAACTCTTGTAAATTCAAATTCCTTCCACACTGACAACATAATTCTCCAGTTACAGTCAGATGACAGGTACAAACATTGTGCTAGTCACCTCTAACCTTAAAAAAGGAGGCGTGAAGGACTGGATTTATTGCCTTGGTTGGAATTTAAAAGTTACTGTATCTTTGATTTGTTGATGATTTTATGGACTTTGTGTTTTACATCTGTTGACCTTTGTCGTGTTTTAATGGTTTTAAATGTTTTCCCATTAACTCTGACACTGACACAAGTCTAGAGGTCTTCACAAAGATGGAGGCTGAACAGCAACAAACTTGTAGAAAACTCAGACCAGTATGTGACGATGGCCAGGAAGAGGATTTCAGTGAGTTTGAAACTGAAATGTTATAACTTTTCTTTATTCTTCATGTTTGATATTTCAATACTGATCTCTTTTGAGGAAACACTTACACTTTTCACTGGAAAAAACAAAGCAAAAACACAGTATTTATCAATCTAGGCGATGGCTTTATCTTCAGATAACCCCCCCCACACACACACACACACACACACACACACACACACACACAGAGTTTTTTTTTTTTTTTTTTTAATTTTTAAGTAATTTTACATGAGTTGATCAGTGTGGCGTCGGTGAAAGCGGGCGTCCGTTTTTCTGTGCTGTAGTGACGCCTTGTGGACATTTATAGTAATACACGCAGGAATTGTAACAATTCACGTGTTGAAAGTAGCTAAACCCTCCGGCACTCACAGCTGATATTACATTTGGCAACCTACTGATGGAATGGTTTTATCAAGATGCATCAGCATTTCATTAACTTCAAAGATAAAACAGTGGACAGTCCAAAATTCTGCATTTCTTCCAACAGCATCTTTGGGAGTCAGCTGAGCTTTGAAGCAGGATGACAGGCAGCATTTTCCAGTCATCCATTTTAGGATAAATCAGGGAAAATCTAACTTGAACTAAGTCCATCTAATAGTGAAACGCTTGTTGTAGCTGGAGATGATGATGGTTAATCATTTTGTCAAAGACCTACAGGAATGAAGAAAGATTCAGATCATATTTATAAATAGTTAATAAAAATGGCTGTTAGATGTCTCTGGAGGAATATTACTCCATCTTTCCGTAGTGAATCATTACAGCATTTTTTTTTTTACACCCAAACATGCAGTTTTTCAGAAGGATTATAATTTATAAATTATAATTTTCAATTATAATTTAATTGAAAGAAAAAAGTCTCTAATCTGCCTTTGTTGTCTTACAAAAAATGTTTGCTCCTAACTTGAATGACTGCCCCAGGAAGACTGCTGCGTCTTCCTGCCTGCGATACTGACTTGAAAGGCTAATTTCTTTCAATGATTAAAAATGTCAACCTTGTAAACTTCCTAACTGATGGCCTATTTTTTTTTTTTTTTGTCAAGATTCATTTTATATTGTATATAACAAAAAATGTTTAAGTAGTGATGCATGTTCCAACTTTCCACAGGGAACACTAATTTTGGCCTTAAATAACACGACCTGATTATCACGAGTGACGTCAGACCTCCTCTGAGTGAGTCTCACACTGCCCTCTGGTGGTAAACTGCAGTAAGACACGGGGCCCCACATGTACCTAATATTTTAAAGCTAATGCACTTTTAAAGTGTGTGCTGTATTAGTGATGGCAGACTGGTACAAAGTTACATCTTCTCTCATATCTGAGAGGTCATTTTGGGCACCAGCCATTGGCTTTCTCACATGATGATCATTGTTTAAAGAGCCCAGTCTACAAAATGTTTCCTTAGATCAGACCAATTCAAATTTGGTGTAAGCCTTAGGGTTAGGGTAGGGTTAGGAAATTTTATATTTTCTTTTTTACTTTTACACATGCTATTGATGATAAGAGGAGTTATGGCATCATACCGATTCATCGTGAATTTGGAACCTTGCAGTCACAAGTTCTCTCCTCTGCCTCCGGGCTATGTCTAAATAAAATATCAAAGGATCAGTTATTACACCGTGCTTGTTTCTAGGTTATGTTGTATCTGAAAGCTGTAAAGTTTTCAGTTATGTCTTGATGGTAATCCTATTTTTTAAATAACTAACACGACGCATTATGCATTAATAGTAAAGCTAAGAAAGGCTAAAATATCCGTATAATTATGTCCGTATAATAGCCGTAATAATTATACATTTTTAAAAGCATAATCAGAAACTGGCATTTTACTGAAAGAAATCCTGACAACATGGCTTATATAGATTAATTATTCTTTTCCTATTTTCTTCAACTGAGAATAGCTTGTTTACTATCAGTAAACAATTCAAGGCTGTCATTATTAAATAAAAAACACAATTTGAGACAGCATCTGAAACATGTGCTTGTTGTCCCTTAACTAAATGTCTGTGTAGATTCTCAATCATCCAGGTCATGGTTATCCAAAGTAGATTTCTCTGTGTCAACTGGACTGAAAAGGTTTTCCTTGGCGTTTAGCCCTCTCTCCAGAGAGCTATTCCAGTTCCTAAGTTTGCTGGGGCAGAGCTTGAAAATAGCCCTGTGGACCATTGGCATGTTAATGGCCGGTGGTCACCTGAGAGTCCTTGGCAGGGTGGTTGGCAGGTCGTTCATTCAGTTTCAGTTGGGGTGCTTTCCCTTTGTCTGTTGGTCACATGTTAATGAGTCTCCAGGTCTGAGGTCAAACAGCGTGAATGTTTGGAATGCTGACGAAGAGAGTGAAGGGAACTGCATTGTCACAGTGGGTGACAGAAAGTGCCTTAGTCCACCACCTCTCTGTTTAAAGATGGTTTTTCAACAGCGTGGATGGCTTCCTTGACACCCTCTCAAACCAGCGATATTCTCTGGCCAGTACACTCACTTGACTGTCCTCCAACGAGTGTCACTTTCACCAGCTCATACAGAAGAAAATAATGGAATCTTCTCCAAAACTGGAAAAGAGAAGCCATTGACAGACCACAATACCGTTTATATCCGGGAGAAGCCATCCCTTGTATCTATGGATTACCCAGATCCCAAGATCCACAAACAAGGGACCCTATCCGAACCCGTGATTTAGTAACATCAATTCTGTCGCCACAACATTTCCAAAATACTTGGCTTGCCATCTTGGCTCCATGGTTGTAACTTTTACACACCATCAGTAACTCAGGATTTTTTGCTAAAAGGTCAGTCGGCTCAAGCTTCACAACCTGGGGAGACCATGGTATAAATGCGATGTCATTCCCTCTTCCGTGTATCCTACCACTGAGAGGCAACAGCGATATCCTAGCGCCTTCTATTGGACGACAGCCTTCCAGAGAACAGCCTTAACACCAACCCAAATCTGCCATGCTGGACCTCTGTTGAACACCACCTACTTTCAATACAGAGGGCTTCTGAGCAGAAACATGGGTGTGCCATGGGTTCTGGTGTCTCCCATAGTTGCCAATCTCTACATGGAGGAGGTTGAAAACAGAGCCCTGTCGTCTTTCACAGGAACCATCCCCAGCCACTGGTTCAGATATGTTGATGACACCTGGGTCAGATTCAAATAAAAGGGTGGGCAGTTCTCAACCCACCTGGATAACACACAGATGATTACGTCAAATTCACAGAGAGGACGTAAAAAGAGAATGATCTGGCCTTCTTGGACTGTGCAGTCCAAGATCAAAAGGAGGACAGAAACCTTAGCGTGAAATCTAGAAAACCCACCCCGCAGATCAGTACCTTCTTTTGACTCACACACCACCCACTGGAACATAAACTTGGTGTTATCAAACCCTACAACATAAGACCCAAGAAATTACCCACCACAACCCAAGGGAAGAAGAAGAACAGGATCATCTAAAGCAGCACTCAATGTAGTTTACCCGGACTGGGCTTCACAAAAGACCTCCAGAAAACAGAGACCCCAGCAAAGAAGAGGAAAAGAAAATAAGCGTCACAGCATTTCTATCCCTACCTGTCTGGAGTTTCAGAAAAATTCAGGAGAATCTTTCAAAACACTTGACATTCCAGTACAGTTCAAACCCTCAACACTACTCAGACAGAAACTTGGTCACCCAAAGACAAAGACACAAGACACAAACAAAACAATATTGTCTATGCTGTACAGTGCCAGGGAGGAATGCAAGAACTGCATTGGAAACTCAAACAACCCCTCCATAAACGAATGGCCCATCACAGACGTGCCACTTCTTCAGGACAGGACTCAGCAGTACACCTACACCTAAAAGAAAGTGGACACTCCTTTGAGGACAGTCAAAGTGTCGTTAATGCTGTGAAGATCGCTGGTTTGAGAGGGGTGTCAAAGCCATCCACGTCAAGTTGGAAAAACCATCTTTAAGCAGAGGTGGTGGACTAAGGCACTCTGTCACCGCATTGCAATGCAGTTCTCCTCTCGTCAGCATTCCCAACATTCACGCTGTTGACAGACCTGGAGACTCATTAACATGTGACCCAACAGACAAAGGGGAAGCACCCCAACCGAAACTAGATGAACGACCCTGCCAACCACCCTGCCCAGGACTCTCAGGTGACCACCCGGGCCATTAACATGCCAATGGTCCACAGGGCTATATTTTCAAGCTCTGCCCCAGCAAACTTAGAACTGAAAAGCTCTCTGGAGAGGGCCAGCGTTTTCAAAACCTTTCAGTCCAGTTGACACAGAGAAATCTGCTGGATAACCATGACCTGGATGATTGAGAATCTACACAGACATCTTGCATCATTTTGGGAAAGATACCCCGCTTTTAGCAGATGCGAGAGCATGAAGACAACCAAGAAATTAGCGGACTTCAGGAAACCACCTCCTTCAACCTGTGATCTGACAGCGAAGATTACTCCCCACCTGTCTCGCATGGGGTCAACAGTAAGGGGACACAGAGCGAAGTCATCCTTAAAACAACGGAAAAACACCTACTTAATAGAGGATCAGGCAGATCACTTCACTATGAACTTACCCTGGAAGCAGGTTAGACCAAAGAGAAGTATTGTCCTCATTGCTTCCCCCTGTGAAGTCATGGAAGAGTATCAAGCGGTTTAGGACACAGTCCATCTAACATACCAGAGTAAGAACGTCGAACCTTAACGCCAAAATTTAACACCCTGCTGGTCAGAAACCTCTTGTGGTAGACCAAGCCCCACTCCTGGACAGGAAAACACACCCACACCTAAGTCAGATTCACAGCAGGGAGGAAATGGGTGAAAAATCTCTCCAAACAGGAAGTTAACACAACCTGAAGAAGGACGTGCTAGCCAAAGAAGGACTGAATTTTGCAGTAACCCCAGAAGAGGTACGGTTGTTGATCTCATCACAGCTACAAGAAACAGCCATTAGAAACAACAACTCCTGAAGCTGGAAGCAGAACAGATTAGACTGAAGGTATCTGCTGCTTTATCCAATTATAAGCTCCAACACTCCAACATCACCATGGAAAGAAAGGCCCTTGCATCTCATTAGCAAAAAGACAAGGACATCACCATTTTACCAGCTGACAAAAGGTAGATGCACAGTTGTTCTCAACACCACAGATGCGACACCCAAAATACTCAACCTCCTGGTGACACTAACACATACAAGAAACTCAAACAGGACCCCACCAGCTCATACAAGAAGAAAGTAATAGATCTTCTCCAGAAACTGGAAAAGGAAAAAAGCTTCATTGACAGACCACAATACTACCGTTTTATATCCAGGGCCATCCCTTGCATCTATGGATTTAAGATCCATAAACAAGGACCCCTCTCAGACCAATAGTTAGTAGCATCAATTCTGTCTATACAACATTTCAAAATACTTGGCTTCCATCTTGGCTCATGATTTGGCAACACACACCATCAGTAACTCCCAGGATTTTTGCTAAAAAGGTCAGTCGGCTCCAAACTACAACCTAGAGAGACCATGGTATCAAATCTTGATGTCATTTCCCTCTTCACGTGTATCCCTACACTGAGCCTTGGCGACCATCCTGGCGCCTTCTGTTGGGCGACAGCCTTCCAGAGAACAGCCTTAACACCAACCCGTCTGCACCATGCTGGACCTCTGTTTGAACACCACCTACTTTCAATACAGAGGGCTACAAGCAAGCTATGGGTGTGCCATGGGTTCTGAGTGTCTCCCATAGTTACTTAATCTCTACATATGGAGGAGGTTGAAAAACAGGCCACCAATAAGTCTTTCACAGGAACCATCCCCAGCCACTGGTTCAGATATGTTGATGTACCTGGGTCAAGATTCAAACAAAAAGAATTGGGCGATTCTCAACCCACCTGAATAACACGAATGGTACGTCAGAATTCACCAGAGAGGACGTAAAAAGAAGACAGTCCTGGCCTTCTTGGACTGTGCAGTCCAAGATCAAGAGGACAGAAATCTTGAGTATTAGGAAATGCAAGAAAACCCACCGCACTTGAATCATTGCAGCTAACTTTTTGACTCACACCACCCACTGGAACATAAACTTGGTGTTATCAAAACCCTACAACATAGAGACCAAAAGAAGTACCCACCACAACCAAGAGAAGAAGAAACAGGATCATCCTAAAACAGCACTCCAAACATGTAGTTACCGGACTGGGCCTTCACAAAGACCTCCAAGCGAAGACCCCAGCAAGAAAGAGGGAAGAAATAAACGTCCACAGCATTTCCTATCCCCTACCTGTCTGGAGTTTCAAGAAAAATTCAGGAGAATCTTTCAAAAAACATGACATTCCAGTACAGTTCAAACCCTCAACACCTCCAGACAGAAACTGGTCCACCCAAAAGACAAGACACCAAGACACAAACAAAGCAATGTTGTCTATGCTGTACAGTGCCAGGGGGAATGCAAGGAACTGTGCATTGGGGAAACCAAACAGCCCCTCCATAAGCGAATGGCCAACACAGGCGTGCCACTTCTTCAGGACAGGACTCAGCAGTACACCTACACCTAAAAAGTGGACACTCCTTTGAGGACAGTCAAATGCGATGGCCCTGGCCAGAGAAGATAGCTAGTTTGAAGAGGGAGGTGTCAAGGAAGCCATCCAATCAGGATTGGAAAAACCATCTTAAACAGAGGTGGTGGACTAAGAGCACTTCTGTCTGCAGTACAGTGCAGTTCTCCACTCTCTTAAGTCAGCATTCCAAACATTCACGCTGTTTGACCAGACCTGGAGACTCATTAACATGTGACCCAACAGACCAAAGGGGAAGCACCCCCAACTGAGGCTGAATGAGCAGCCCTGCCAACCCACCCACAGGACTCTCAGGTGACCCTGCCAGACCCATTAACATGCCAATGGTCCACAGGGCTATATTTTCAAGCTCTGCTAGCAAACTTAGAACTGAGAAAGAAGCTCTCTGGAGAGAGAGGGCGAGAAACGTTTTCAAGGAAACCTTTCAGTCCAGTTGACACAGAGAAATCTACTTTGGATCCCTTAACTAAAGTGTTTGAAATCAAATAGAAGCAAACAAGTAAGTTGTTGCTACAATACGTGAGATTTTTAGCTGAATTATGAGAAGTTATTCGTAATACTGAGTTTATTTGAGTTTTTTGTACGGTCTGTAGGACCACAATCCGGACACTGCCGGCGGTGGGAGGAGCCAAAGCGCGAGCAGCTCTGTCTCGAGCTGTTCGTTTCCTGAATCCGGGGGGCGGAGCGTTGTGGTTGTGTATCCGCCGCCGGAGCCACTGACAGGGAGAGCCGGCCGGGTTCAGGCGCTTCAGGACGGATGGAAGAGGAGGGCAGACGGGGTAAGTGCATCCGATCGAACCGCTACGTTTTGATGCGGGATTCCGCTCCGTCTTTGCTGTTAACGTAGAGGGGAGACGTTGACGTTTACAAAATATTGCGATGTTCTTCAACCCCAAACTGAAACTTGAACCGTTACTCCGCAGATAAAAAAATAATAAAGTAACTATTATCACATGTTCAACCACCTATTAATTTGTGTTATTGTCGCCTGTGAACTTTCAAGCTTCATATAGTAAAACAAAAAAAAAAAAAAAAAAAAAAAAAAAAAAGAGGTTTCTAAAACTTCGATAGACTCTGAGAGCGTTTTTGAACGTTTTTAGTTGTTTATTTTGTGTCTCCTTTTTCGGGTATTGTGAGGTAGCTCCGTCTGTGCAAAAACAGAGAATTAAGCATTTAAATAATACGACTTATGCTACTTTATACTACCTGGAACTGGACTATTATAAGTTTTATTGTGCTATTTATCACAAAGATGGGTTCATGGAAGAGAACTGGTGATATATGAGATTACTGAATATCAAAAGATTATCCAAATGCTGCATTTTTATAACGAGCAACATGAAAGGTGATATTTTCTCAGTAAAGAATAAGGTTAATTTTTGTTTTTTTACGGTAAATGCAACATCGTGATAATAAGCGGTAGATCTTCAAACTAGTCTATTTAAATGCTAATTGTACCCTAAGATCAGGGGCCTTACAGTAACAAAAGACACAAAAAAGTGTCATTTTAACTGAAAAGAAACTGAAAAGTCCATGTTAAATAGACATTTTTTAAACTTCTTTTAGTTTGGGGCCTACTTGTGAGTAACTGGTAGTTTTTCATAGATTTTACTGGCTGTACAATAAGAGAATCCACAAGATGCTTCCGTCGCAATGCTGCATTTTACAAACTGCCCTGCTTTGAAGGCCAGACCTCCATGGAGGCGTGCTCCCTTGTCTCTGCTGTGTTTTCATATTTCATTAGCAGCATGTAGCATCACCTTCAATTATCCTCCCTGTCAGCCAACTGACAGCGGCTGTCTGCTGGCTTTAGTGATTACAGGCTTCAGGGAACAGGTAATCAGGTCATGCTTACACCGTCACCCTGGCAGCCTGCTCGGACCACAGCCACTCCGGGATGGAAGAGGTCTCCTGCTTCTGCCTGCTTTTATCCTAGCATGCCTGCGTCCAAATGTCCAGTTTGAAGCAACGTTATGGTTCCAGTGTCCACAATTACACGGTCTTAATAAAAGGGCAAACACACATCAGTAAGTACGCTGCTGTCGATCTACACACACATGGACTGTTAAAACCACAAACGTGACTAACGACTTCATACATCCCTCAGTGTTATTTCCCGTTCTTGAAGCTTCTCTACCCACGTAATGGTTTTTCCCTTAAAGCTAAAGTGAAACATCTCAACTGTATATGTGTTTGTTATCAAGAGGTCCACTTCAGACTGGCTGGGTTTTTCCTCATCTGGAAGAAGATGAGAAGGTGGGAGGTTCATGAAGTCTTACCAGGACACCCTTTGACCCCCGGAACCTCTGCTTGACATCACATATACAGACATAAGCAGTCGTGACTCTTGCAGACATGCAGTGGTTGAGGATGTTACAGCTGCAGTTTACCGTTCAGATTTCCTGTTACTCTTATGATTTCACTTTTTCGCTAGATACGATAAGATATGATTCATTTATTTTCATCCCACAGTCAGATCTTTAAGAGCGGCCTCTTGTTTCCAGCCTTCATCTTGTCTTCCTCCTCTCTGGCCACGCTTGGATCGTGTCATTGAGTAACTGGATGGCTGCGTCGCATCTAATAGAGTAGGGCTGTCACGATTAATCGGAAGTTCTGGAGATGGTTAATTGTCAGAAAAATAATCATGATTGACGGATATATTGTCTATTTTTTCCTTTTTATATTCTACTATCATAGCATAGTGAGCTTTAATAATACACATTCTGTTCTGTCCTGTACACCTTAATGAATAAGAGTAATTTAATGACTTGTTGAACATCCAGAAATATTTGGGCGTATAGCTGTGGATGGTGGGTCTGTAGACGTCGTTTCAGATTTGTTGCATTAGCGCTTTTGACTGACACTTTTTTACCGCAAATTTTACAGATGCTTCCTCCACGTTACTGGGCTCTCCTGTATCGTTAGGCTAAAAACCAAAATGCACCCACAGCGGTGCCGTGGTACGTGGCTTTGGAAGCAGAACCTCCCATTCCCCCATGTTATTATCCTAGCCATAGCATATTATCCTAGCCATAGCATGTTATCCTAGCCATAGCATATTATCTAGCCATAGCATATTATCCTAGCCATAGCATGTTATCTAGCCATAGCATATTATCCTAGCCACAGCATATTATCTAGCCATAGCGTATTATCCTAGCCATAGCATGTTATCTAGCCATAGCATATTATCCTAGCCACAGCATATTATCTAGCCATAGTGTATTATCCTAGCCATAGCTTGCTGCCCATCCTATCAAGACCAGAGGTAAACATGTGGTTGCCACGGTGACGCTGCTGCTGCTGCTGGTGCAATACGATGACGTGAGACTCAGATTCACAGTTATGTTATGTAACTTTGTGGATAAAAGAAATAATTGACGGCAATTGCGAATATGAAAAACAATCGTGACTGATGAATATTGCAATAATGGCGAGTGCCCTATGATCGAGTCATTAATGCAGTGACCGATGGAACCATCTCTCCTGTGTAAATGGCAGAGTGGGCCCATCCTGGAAGGAAACAGCCCAGTTAAACCAGTGACTTCCAAACTGGTATGCGCCGCTGCCGGCTGATAGGTGAGCCTACTGTATATTTACAGCCCTCCTCTGACACTTCACAGAGAAGGCGCCATATGTGCTTTTTCCACACTGTGGCTTCTCTCGGGGTCCTGGACTTGAATGCCCTCCTGTGGGGTTGCCACAGCAATTAGGAGAAAGCTGATTCGCCCAAAGCAGCCAAACCTCTGGCTGCCTTTCGTCTGACCGCTGGGCCACACACCTGCACGTTTGATGCTAAGAATTCTGCAAAGGAGCCCCAAAATTACACTCAATCTATATACACAAATCAAATCAAACCATTTGCAAATATTAGTTTTGCAATCTCGTTTCCTGCAGGGGCAGAAGGCTGCATGTGTTGCTGAGGGTAAATAGGTTTCCTTTGACCCGGCCAACTCAAACAGTAAAGTTCGGTCAGCGCCGCTTTGGCTTGGCTTAATTAAACTCAGAGACTGGGTCCAGACCGCAGCCTGGTCCAGGTCTGCTCAAGGTCCTGACAAAGTTCAGAACGCTGCCAGCGCTTGAATGTGGACCATAGCTGAGGTGCTTCTGCGTAGACCTAGTCTCCAGGGCTAATTCACTTAGCTCTGGTAAATTACTGTAGTCATGTTTACCGGTAGTGTTATTTTCATAGCTGCTGTTTTGAATGAAATAAAGACACATAGAGCCTGTGATCAAAGCTTGTGATCAGTATTGGGTGGGTTTTGTGGGAGTAGCTCTTGATCTGCCTCCATCAGTCAGGGCAGATCCCAAAACTCACCTAAAAAGGAAGTTTAGAGCCCACACAGGCAAAGAGAACCAGCGTAACTGCTGTATCGAATGTCGTTTTTCCTAAATGTGTTGGTGTAAATGCCCTCGGGTTCCCTCAGGTTCCGATCCTTATTGGTCCCTCTCCTTCCTTCAGAAGGAGACCGGAGCAGTCTCTCAGCTCCAGAGGTTGAACTCAGAACTGCTGTATTCACGTCTCTTTTTAATAAAAGCTTTAATGACGTGAGGTCTGAGATCTCCCCAAAGGATGGTATCACTTTCCTGGAAGTTCGGATTGTAAATGGGAACAAGCAGATGTGTGAAGAATGAATTAGAATATAAGGTGGTGCCTGAAAAGGTGTATTAGCTAGTGGCTTTGCTGAGAGCTTTGTGTTCTTATTCTGTTCAAAGTAGTCGTCTGTGTCTGTCAGCAGTCCTTGGTCCCAGAGCTTTTATTGACCCATCACTGTGTCCCACACGGACCTGCAGAGCTCCTTCAAGCTAAATGTTCCATTTATTGTTGTTAATACTTGTTAAGACTGTTGCTGTGAAATGTAACCACTGCACATGGACTAGAAACGCAGAACTCGGAACTCCTGTGGATGATGACTGTTGGAGCTCACCCATTTGTCTATTAAAAACTTTGGCTTGTAAAGTAAGACTACAAGTTGGGATCATTTTGTGTGAGTCCGTGATGGCTCCAGCTTGTCTTTCGATCTGCGTTGCAGCCGTGACATCAGTGTCTCTGTGTTGAGACAGGAAAATATGATCGCAGCACCACTGTCGTAAAAGCAACACAATAATGAAATGACATCACAGCCGGCCGTAATTAAATAAGCAGTCTGCTGCCCTGGAGCTTTTACAAGGCTGGAAGAGGAGCAGTGAAGAAGAAGCCCTTCACTACGTTCAGTACGACCTTATAGCTACCGGCTTTAAGCCTCCCTTACACCAGAAGACTTTGATAAAACTTTTAAAAGACTGTCGTCTGACACCCTCTTACTTCTAAAGACTTTGAGAAGACTTTTCAGTCTGTGACTGGAGAACGTGGACACGGTCCTGGCTGAAAGAAGGGACTCGACGCTCCACATAAACCTCCACGGTTTCGCCATCTTCGCCAGGTTTGCTACTTCCTGTTTGGTGCTGAGAGCGCGCCCACCGGTTGTCTGTAAAGGCGACGTCATGTTTCCGACGCGCCACTTAAAACTTACGAGCATATCAAACATGGTCAATATTGTCGTAACGCCAAGACGCGGAAAAAAACAAGCTAACAAGCTCAAATCGGGTTGTAAGGACACCTTACACCTTTTGAAATCGCGTGAAAAGCCGGTAGGAGTAAGGTGTTCTGTAAATCCTTCCTACCCATCGAGAATTCCTACCAAGCCTCACTGCGCATGCGCACAACACATTACGTCATTTATCGAATTTGTCCTACCAGACAAGTGTTTAACATTTTCTACTTAATTTAGCCTAATACCGATTTCTAGCTTTTGCGTCTTGAGTGCCTGTATACAAACGTTCTTATACATTATTTGAAAATCATCCGGAGCCATCCATGTGTGGATCGTTTAAAACAACCTATTTTAAGTACATCTGTGTTAAATCTTACTCTAATGTGGTTCGTTTAACACTTTTAACTGTCAGAACGTTCCGCATACATCTACGTTTTATTTCAGACGAGGTCACTCAGTGTTTGAGCGTTACGCATAGAAAAAAAGTCTAGAAATATGTTTATTTAATTTCTTTTTAATCAATATGATCGAAATTCTTTTCTACTGTATTGCTGCTGCTGCTCTTCTTCTTCTTCTAAAACAGCGACGACAAAAAAAGAAACCGGAAGTGCACGGTAGGATTTTCTGACTAATTTTCTGACTTCTGGTATCTGTGGATCCGTGCTACCACATCAGAGGGTAGGACGTTTCACGGAAGTAGGAAATCTCGACAGAATAACGGCTTTAAGACTTTGATAAGACTTTTAGTTACAGACAAAACTCTGCAATGACTGGGGGGGGTCACTAATTACGAGACTACAACTAGATTCTCTTGAGATTATTTCCCGTCAAGCACTTCTCGGAAATTTCCAACAACCACTTTGGAGCAGGGAGAATGGAGGAGGAGGAGATGCAGTCCAAAAAGAAGAGAAGACGCGGGAGAATGTGGACACGGCCCTGGCGGAGACGACGGGCTCGACGGTCCGCATAAACCTCCACGCTTTCGCCATCTTCGCCAGGTTTGCTACTTCCTGTTTGGTGCTGAGAGCGCGCCCACCGGTTGTCTGTAAAGGTGACGTCATGTTTCGATCAGCTGATCTTTCTGGCCTTCAGCGTGGCGTTGAACGGCTGGGATGGCGGCGCGACGGGCGTGTGCTTAATTATTACATTTCAGACACCAAAGGGCCGGCGAGGACTTCCAACAGTCATATTTACTTGTATTTTTTTTCCACTGGGTTGATTTATGACCAGCCTTAGCGGTATTCAGCTGTTGTGGCTGGTTTTAAAGCATATTCACTTGTGCGTATTCGCTATAATATAATTTGAATAAGAAAATGCTAATTGGATTCAGTCGTGTTCGGCAGCTGCAACTCTGTTAACATTATTTCATATTTTCCCCCATAAATTGTCATTTGTTTTCCAACATGAAAGGAAACTGGTATCCACAGCTGGGTTTGTTGGGAGGCTCAGCACGAGTGCTGCTCATACCCGGGAAGAACAAGCCTGCTGATCTCACCCAACCCCCCCTCAGGGAGCAGGTCCGTCGTTTAGTCTGACTATTTACCGTGCACAAGTTCCCTGAAGAAAAACTCCCTTTATTAGAACTTCAAAGAAGCTGTGTGCGGTTTCATCAGGAGCATCACCAGTCCAGGGTATTAGCCTCCAGCTCCTCTTCCTCTCCTCCCTGCTGACGAGCAAGAAGGACCAGACTCATCTTTAATCTTCCAAACAGCTTCTAATGTGGTTTTTATGGCTGTTTCTGCACCGACCACCGTGATGAACAGTCTGGGGGGTCCGATATCTCAATATTGTCCAACTCCTAATTTCCTATATTGATGTCAACCGATACCGATATATGCGGTCGTGGAATTAACATGGCTAATTTGTATCGCGATGTCCCGCTGGATGCATAGATAATGAAAAATGTAACAACTTCAAGCTTTTCCAAATTAAAATAAGAGAACAACTTCAACTTAAGTTTCGATGCGGTTTGATGACATCATCAAGCGTAGTAGAGACGGGTAAAGTGAAGTATTGTTTACTATTTAGTAAAACCTATTTATTAATACCAGGAATTTCGAGGAATTCATTCTTTGGCATGACTAATAAATTTGGGAGAAATGTTTTTAAAAAGTCATTTTTATAATATTTTTCCCGATAGCGATATTTTCCAATATTAATTTTTATCAGCCGATAATATCGGCCTTCCCCAGTCTGGGGTCTTGCCTACTGGGTCTTGCAGGAGCCTGATTGTAAGTTTAGTGTAAAATTGTGTCTTTTATTTGCCGCAGCTGGCTGGATTTGGAATATTTAACCCAATAACGGACACCACGCCACTGCGTCAGCCGCGGAGGACGCAAACTGGTGTAAATTAGCCCTGGTAGTGTTTCACGGCCACACACGGACAGGCTTTCAGTCATCCGTAGGACTCAGGTTTCATGTTGGACCTTTAGAGGAGCAGGTTTGGATGTGAGCTTTGTTTAAGGGGGTTTGGTGATTGTACACACACCGAGAAAATGGGTCTTAAACTTTGTGTATTGTTGAGATTTGAGTTGAGGCTGTGAAACTGGGGTTCGTTTGTGTGAAGACATTGTTTTTTGGGCTGTTTCTAGCTTTTTGTACCTGTTTACATCAGGTACAGGTGAAATGAAATCACTTTTTTTGCATTTATTAATGGCCCCAGGACTGAAGTTGGTGTCTGTTGCTGTGAGAGCACATTTCCAGTAGGTGTGACTGGTTTCCTCCTCCTGACTTGTACCTTTCGGTTAAACAGCTGTGTGTTTTCTGCATGTAGCACCGAGCTGTCTGTTCCCAAAGTCTCTCATTAATGATTTAACCAGTTTAAAGGCACTAACCCTGAGTGTGAAGACCTGAAAGGCCAGCAGGGGTTCGAGCTCCATCCTCTCGCTGGAGGAGGTGCGAGATGGTTGTTGTCACTCAGCTGTTGCTCTGCTGCTTCAGGGGTGCTGTTGTAAACTAACTTTATGAGATTATTATTCAAAAGGTCGACAATAATCGACGTCGTCGACATGTTGTCGGAGTATATTATGTTGTTGTTGTAGCTCCTACCTCAAGCAGTATAACATGTTATAAATCTTTTTTTGTTTGTTTTTTGTTGTTCAAATAGCAGCACCTGAGATTGGTTTGATGTTTTGGTTTTTTTTTTTCTAAATATTTGTGCAATCACATCATCCAGATAAAATCAGATAAATCCACATAACCTTTAAATCCCAAATATGCAAGGACTCTTTGTGACCGGTGCACTTTTATTAAATCAGCTGTCGTTACATGCAGTATAACGTAGCTCTCAGATATTCAATTACAGGGGAAAGAAACAGCGTATCTAATGTATTTCGGACAGAAGCTCTCAAAGAATCCCTTAAAGGGAGCGTTTCAAATCAATATTGGATTTTTCTATCAAATTTGATCTTTTATCTGCTGCGTGCGTTTCAGTCTCTGGCACTGTGGCACTTCGAGTCATGTCAATCAGCAAATAACCGAGACAAATGTGTTTCCTTATCTGGCAACCCTTGAGCGGAGTCTGCCGTGGGGGTGTGGGGGGGGGCAGTAATCCAGGCAGGGTTAGAGTAAACTAAGCCTGGCTTTGCCTCACTTTCTGCCTCCTCGCAGATCAGATGAGATTAGGAACATGCTAAGGAGCTCTGCTGGGAGGCAGGGCTCACCAACACCCCCTGCAGGAGCAGGACGCAGCAGAGCCCACGCTCGTGCACGCTCGGGACGGCTGCTGCGAGTGTCGGAACCAATTAGACAAGTTGAGCACGAGATAGCTACTCAATCATCCTGTTCTTGCTCTGCTCGGTGGAGAGCAGAGGTTCCTCCACCGGTTCCTGCTGTCTCGGGGATTTTGGCGGTTTTATTAGTGGTAATGAAACGCTCTCTGTCTCTGTCCCTCTGTCTCTGTCCCTCTCTGTCCTAACTGAAGTGGAGTAGCAGAGCCCAGAGCGGAGCTATGCTTTGAGGACCGTTAACGTCTTAACCAGCTGAAGCCCGGCAGTAATCGTCTTTGGCTGCAGAGGAAGTTCTTTTGGAAATGGGGCGGAAAAAGATCCAGATCACCCGGATTGTAGATGAGAGGAACCGTCAGGTAAGTGTCTGCACTGGCTGCTGTTCCTGTCTTCTCACAGGTTTCCAGGAGAGCAGTCAAGCTGCTTTTCTGATTTTTATCCCTTTAAAAGGCAGAAACCAATCTGTCGACATAAGACATTCCATGTTTCTTGTTTATTGATGAAATCTGTCTTTCTTTTAACTGTAAATTGGGACTGTTGTGAGTCAGATCGCCAGATTAAATCCTGGTACTGGTATATAGTCCAACAGGAGGTTTTGATTGGCCTTTTGAATCCCTGCATTATCCATCCATCTCTTTTCTTTAATAACTTCAGTCTTTGAGGAAGGAAAATGCCTACTTGTGCATTCCCGTCCTGCCCTCTAGAGCAGCTTTCTCACCAGTCTTTGTAAGCATGTTTGTGTCGTCCTGCAGCTACAGAGATCTGTCCTCTGTCCAAGCCTTCACATGATTTCATCTCAGGCAGTTAGAAATCTTCCCTGAGCAGCTAGCTACCTGCTGAACTGCGCGTCTAAAACTCTGTCATGTACAACGCACTTGACTTCCTCGAGCCGTATATTAGCATCTAACCCAACACCGTTGCTGCTTTTATGAGCCCACTTCCTGCACTTCAGTCCTTGAAGGATTGTCCTCATCCGACCTCACCGGGGGCGTCCTCTTCTCCACCTCCTGATACGCAGCACAATGCGCCTTCTATAGCAGCCTTGGGCAAATTCTGCTTAGTCACAGGCACAGACGCTGCTAGCTTGGCAGCAGAATTCCAGGTATAAAAGCACTTTGAGGCTCTGTCTGAGGTACACTTAGTGTTTTTTCCTCATGTCGTGCCACTAATTGTTCAATATCTGTTTAACTCGTGGAGTTGGCTCTTATGTTAGCTGAAGTTTAGACGGTGCTGGGCTTTAATTCTGCTTTACACGTGCGCTTGCTCAGTAGATTGTACCCGTTGCTCAGTAGATTGTACCCGTTGCTCTGTTGCTCTGTCTTCATCTCTTGTGCTGTAAAACAGCACAAGAGATGGGAGACAGATGTCTTTGCACTGGGATGCATACTGGGATTTATTGGATTTATTTTTTTCTTTAAATGTATTCATTCAGTCATTTTGCGTTGGAACTGTTAGCTAGCATGGACAGGCTGGGGAACACAGATGCGTCCTTGGCTTGTCTTCAGCGTTGTAGAAGCTTCTCTGAGCTGTTTTAGCTTTAAAGGTACAGTGGTCAGAGCTCACAGTGAAGGCAGTAATTTGGGGTTAGCTGGAGCTGGACAGCACCCTGTCATTAGCAGGGCAGGTCAGCGCGGGATACACACTGGCCCTCTCTGCGGGCCCTGTCCTTTCACAGCCACTCGGCTGCCCACTGGAGTCCCACTCTGTCTGTCTCCTCTATATATATATCAGCACAACAAATACCGGCCTGTCTGTAGGGAAGGCTCTCACTCTGGAAACGAAAAATAAATATGTGCGATGATGTTTGGTTGTCTTGACCAGTGTGTGTTGGATAGACACTGCTGGAGCTGTTGGCTGAGCATCACTGGAGCGGCTGTATTTAGCCTGTGATGCTCTATTTTAGGAAAGTGGTTATATTCCTGTCTGTTTTAGCTCAGCAGACTTTATTCATTTACCACATGCACACTATTATTCTCATTATTAAATTCTCAGTGATTGTGATTTATTGTACAGTATTTAGGAGCCTTCTGGGGTCGGCAGAGTAAGGGCTATCTCTCTAGATCGGTGTTTCTCAAACTTTTTCAGACCAAGGACCACTGAACCTATAAATTAACACTCACGGACCTCCTGACGGCCCCCAAAACAGTATGCTAAGTAACGATCGGGTGCTGGTATGACAGATGCATCAGGAAATATACAATAAAGGAAATTCTTTAAGTCTTCGAAGTTCAAGAAACACTGATTTTACACTGAATTTTAAATATTGAAATTTTACATTTTAAAATGTGATTTGTAACTTGTCTCCTCGCGGACCACTTGGGCTCGCCGGCGGACCGCTGGTGGTCCGCGGACCACTCATTGAGAAACACTGCTGTAGATTATAAAATCGATTAAAAAGTGTGAAAGTTGCTGCTGTATTTATTCTGTTTGTACCGCTGATGGACTTTTATTTTGGTGGGAGCTCTGTGTGAGTAATTCTGAAGGAGTTTGTTGGCCCTTCAGTAGGAGGCTGTAAAAAAACAACAAGCTCTTCTTTCCAGTCACTTTGTATAAGATTCTGGGCAAAATAAAACCCTCATCTACATGTTATTTTTTCTCTAGCCATGAGTAGAAAGCACACGCGCCTCTCTCCAGTAACCCATCAGCTCCACACACCAGCGGTGTGTGGAAAGGTGGAAATCCTGGAAGTGTGGGATGTAAAATTCAGGTAACGCTTTATAATACGGTCCTTATAATAAGCCCTAACAAGCCGTTTATAAGATGCATATCAACACTATTATGTGTTTATAAGCCGTAATAAGGCCCTTATACGTCTATATCAAAGATCTATAGAAAATATATAGAATACATAACACATCATGAGTTTACTTGCATTTTTTTTTTCAAAAAGCTTTTCCTAAGTAATTACCTGCCACTTTAAATCATATTACGACAGTAAAATCGTATACTGATTTCACTGTCTTCAATTAACTGTCTCAGCGTTTATATTGTCTTAAAGACATAATCTTTAAGGATCCTATAAAGAAGTATAAGGGCCTTATTAAGGCTTATGTAGTCTTATAAACACATAATAGTCTTATAAGCATCTTATAAAAGCCTTATTAATGCTTATTCCAAGGACCGTAATATAAACCGTAATACCAAAATTCAAAGGTAATGACTTGAGTCGGCTTCCCAGGAGTGTCGAGAGCAGGAAGACACGTCCACATCCACCCTGACTCACTGAGGGACTTCCCGTGGCTTCAGTGTGCCGCCTCCGGTTTGTGTGGATTCAGTGTCAAATGGTGCGTGTTTATTGATTTGGCTGAAGAACTGAGCTCCAGGGTGGGCTTGCTGGTAGTGTGAGGAATACCACGGACTGGGATTGCAGTGCTGAATGCTTGGATTAGTAATGGTGAGGAGTGAGGAAATAGTTCTCAGTTACTGCCTCCACCCACGTTCACTCCTCTGGTGTCAGCCAGGTTTCTTTTTTTTTGTTTCCTTCTCCTTTTGCAGCTTCCCTCCCTTTTTCCTCTTCATGTGCTTCTACTGTAACTAGTGAGTGGTTTGAATTCCTGGTATTTTACCTAATAGCCGTCTTCGTCACCTCAGCTGCGGAGGCGTGACGAACATGTGCTGTTCTTGTCTTTTAGGTGACTTTCATGAAGAGGAAGTTTGGTCTGATGAAGAAGGCCTATGAGCTGAGTGTCCTGTGTGACTGTGAAATCGCCCTCATCATCTTCAACGGTTCCAACAAGCTGTTCCAGTATGCCAGTACTGATATGGACAAAGTCTTGCTCAAATATACAGAGTACAACGAGCCACACGAGAGCAGAACCAACTCTGACATTGTAGAGGTGAGTCACCGTTTCAGCTTGTTCAGGCTAAGTTCCTCTGCGCCGATCCATCAACAGTCCAGTTTACACCTCTAGGAAGGAATAGTACAGAGTAAACCACCTCAGGGGTTTGTATGGGACCCACTTCCTTTTTAATGTTTTCTCATCTCTAATTTTAATTAAAAAAATGTAATGAAACACTGAATTGAAGTGCGGGATTTGAAACGATAATAGCAACTGTGGGTCTGCTGTGATATTTGCTGCTTCCGTTAGTTGTTCAAACCCATCATGAAGAGGCTCCGTGATGGATGTAAATGCAGTAATATTATCTATTCCCCGGCTGTAAGCAGACACATCTGTTAACTCTGAAGCTGTTCGACAGGCTTGATTTGCGTTCTTTGGGCCTTTATTTGTTTGCTTTCCCACAAATGTGTCTGAAAGACAGACAAACTCGTTAAACACAGCTCGTAGAGTAGGGGCCGTCTTTTGCATGCGGGTCAGTTAATTTGCAACATGAAGCAAAAAAATTTGACTAGTGTAAACTAAGACGCCTCTGGCTGGAAGAGGACATTGAACTGCCTCTTTGCATCCATTCTTCTGTCTGGAAATTGTTTGCTGGTGATTGTGACCAAGCAGCTCCACAGTCCCAGAATAAAGACGTTTACAGACGCTGCCTTTCCATCGCCGGGAGCTTGAGGGCTAATCTGGGAGACTTTTCCAGCAGCTGGGAAACGACGGAGGAGACTCAAATCTGAAGTCATTGAGTGAAAATAGAGCCATTTTCATTTCACCTCCAAACTCTGATCTCTTTGGTCAAATATAAACATAATCCAAAAACCTAAAGAATTAAAAGATTCGGTCAACTACCCAGGTACTCTACTCTCTGCTCAGGGATAATTTAGACTATTGTAGGACGAAAATTAGACACAGATTTTAATTTTGGTTCGACGGAATCATTTTGAAAAACAAAGCGATGACACAACAAAAATTCTGAATAATTTGACCATCGGGACACGTTAAAGGGAAAAGGTAAGCGTCTCCAAGCAGCCTGATGTTCTGGCCCGCTGGACTGGAGCCAAGCTCCAAGGACGTGGTCGCATGAGGAAAATTGCCGATAATACGGATGGAGACCAAAGAGTCGTCCAGCAACGTCCAAAGACATGAGAGGTCAACTCCAAGGTCATAGCACATCGGCGGGTGATCACACCTCCCTTCCCTGATGGAGCCAAATAACCCTGGAGGACACCACTGTTGAAGCAAGTGATCAAAACGTGAGAGTGGAACTGGCCAGAATCCAACAAGGAGAATTTCCTCAGACGGATGACACACAACCACAGCTTCTGGGGGAAACACTAGAGTGTTCTGAAATGGCCTTCTGCGAACCCTGATCCAAGCCTCCAAGCTTGAGACAGCAGCCTGCTGGCTAAAATACTGCACTGAAAGGGGAAACAAAATAGTAAACTAAGGGTACGTGTTTTTGTCCAGGCCAGTTTCATTAGTGCAAGACTTGGCTTAAGAGCTAAAGGTCCCTGAGGGGAAGCTGGACCGTGAGGGCGGAGCAGTGAGGGCGTCTTTATATTCACCACAGCATCTAATGCAGATATAGTCTGGCTGCACAAATCCAGTCCAGACAGTCCTGGGGGCCTGATTCATGCCAGGTTTTGTGTCCTACCAGGCAGAAAACTGCTGTCACCAAGGGGAGTGGGACCCCAGGTGAAAGCGTAGGATTGGATAGAAAACCCGGACTGAATCCGGCACTTGAGGACTGGATTGGACTGGATATGCGCACCCTGAGTATAGTGTGAGGAGAGGCTGGAGGAAAGGCCTGTTTTAATAATCTATGAGGGATAATAAGATTATCCCTCATAGATTATCTCATTTTTATGACTTTATCATTGAACCATCAGTCCTGGAATCATAACAGAACATCAATCACAGGTTAAGGTGTTTCAGACACACACACCCTCAGATCACCTCACACACACATAAAGACTCATCAGCGAGCAGGCATGATGCGGCGTTCCTCTGTGGGAGCCACATGCAGCCTGTGAGACCTTGAACCTGTCTGTCCTCTGCTGTGTCCCTCAGCAACCTCACTCTGTCCGTTGTCTGTTCTGTGAAGACACATTACTCCCACAGAGGCCGTCTTAGAGCTCCTCCATATAAACCAAGATAGCTACCAGCGCAAGAAGCCCAAATGGTCACGTGACCGTGTGTAAGACAGTTAAAAGAGTCAAACAGAGTTTGCGCCTGAATCAGGGAATTAAGTGTCATCACTGAGCCGCTTTCTTGTCAGGTCAACAACAGTTAGAGTGGTTATTACCGAGGAAGGGTGTGTTTTACTCTCAACTGGACTTGGAAAAAGTATCACATTTAGCCTTTAGTCGCGGCTGGTAGTTGTGTTAGCGTGTGCTTTCATCATGGTCATCACCGCGGAGCCCGATGTCTGCTGCGGCCTTCATCCAGAATGGGTCACATGACCTTTTGAAGTGGTGGGCAGTTTAATTTCAGTGGTGAAAACAGACTCGTGAGCATGTTTAAAGCTCCCAGCAACCGCCAGAGTCTGGGAGTGTAGAAGACATGTGGCGGACAGACTGCCATCTGGCTGGTGTGCTGCTCCGTCCGTCCATCCTTTTCATGCTGGGATGTGTAAATGAACGACCATCAGAGATGAGATGCTGATGTTGGAGGAGTGATGTCATGGTCAAAGTTTGCATGACGTCCGTCTAACGGGACCTCGTGCAGTGGTTTCTCTGCCGAGTCCCAGGTGCCTGACATTACCACAATCACTTCATCTGAAGTGCTGATCTCTGGAAGCGTGTGCACTATTCCGATGTCATCCTCGGCTTAGGCGATGGGAAATAGCACTTATTCCTCCCTGTGATAAATAAGGCCTTTGTAATATGCTGCCAATATAGTGTTTGTTTAAAAGTCTGCATCAACACGTCACAAGCACAAGAGACAGCACGTGCACGTCCTCTCATACATTTGCCTGAAAGTTCTGGAATATGATCTGTTGCAGATGAGACCAGCTTTTATATGGTTAAGCTCTGACTAGGGCTGTCACGATACGGAATTCCTGGAGACGATTCATTGTCAGAAAAAAAATTGCGATTGACGACTATACTGTCTATTTTTTTTTTTTCTTTTTTATATTCTACAAACCCGATTCCAAAAAAGTCGGGACACTGTACACATTGTGAATAAAAACAGAATGCAATGATGTGGAAGTTTCAAATTTCAGTATTTTCAGAATACAACATAGATGACGTATCAAATGTTTAAACTGAGAAATGTGTCATTTTAAGGGAAAAATAAGTTGATTTTAAATGTCATGGCATCAACACATCTCAAAAAAGTTGGGACAAGGCCGTGTTTACCATTGTGTGGAATCCCCTCTTCTTTTTATAACAGTCTGCAAACGTCTGGGAACTGAGGAGACAAGTTGCTCAAGTTTAGGAACAGGAATGTTGTCTGATACAGGCTTCTAGTTGCTCAACTGTCTTAGGTCTTCTTTGTCGCATCTTTCTCTTTATGACACGCCACATGTTTTCTATGGGGCGAAAGGTCTGCCCCCGGCTGCAGGCTGGCAGGGGCCTTCTCGTACGCAGCCGTGATGTTGTCATTGATGCAGTATGTGGTCTGGCATTGTCATGTTGGGAAATGCAAGGTCTTCCCTGAAAGAGACGACGTCTGGATGGGAGCATATGTTGTTCTAGAACTTGGATATACCTTCCAGATGTGTAAGGTGCCCATGCCACACGCACTCATGCAACCCCATCCCATCAGAGATGCAGCCTTCTCAACTGAGCGCTGATAACAACTTGGCTTGTCCTTGTCCTCTTGTCCCAGTTTTCCAAATTTTGATTCGTCCGACCACAGAACAGTTTTCCACTTTGCCACAGTCCATTTTAAGTGCGCCTTGGCCCAGAGAATACGCCTGCGCCTCTGGATCATGTTCACATATGGCTTCTTTTTTCTATAGATTTTTCACCGGCAACGGCGAATGGCACGGTGGATTGTGTTCACCGCCAAGTTTTCCTGAGCCCACGTTATGATTTCCATTACAGTAGCATTCCTGTGTGTGATGCAGTCGTCTAAGGGCCCGAAGATCACGATCCAGTATGGTTTTCCGGCCTTGACCCTTACGCACAGAGATTGTTCCAGATTCTCTGAATCTTTGGATGATGTTATGCACTGTAGATGATGGTAACTTCCAACTCTTTGCAGTTTTTCTGAGAAACTCCTTTCTGATATTGCTCCACTATTTTTTGCTGCAGCATTGGGGGAATTGGTGATCCTCTGCCCATCTTGACTTCTGAGAGACACCGCCACTCTGAGAGGCTCTTTTTATACCCAAGCATGTTGCCAATGGACCTAATCAGTTACAAATTGGTCCTCCAGCTGTTCCTTATGTGTACATTTAACTTTTCCAGCCTCTTATTGCTAGCTTCCCAACTTTTTTAGAATGTGTAGCTCTCAAGAAATGGAAAATGAGCCAACTGTTGGCATGAAATTTCAAAATGTCTCACTTTCAACATTGTTTATCTAGAATTTATTGTGATTAAAATATAAGTTCATTTGTAAATTATTGCATTCCTTTTTAATTCATAATTTGTACAGTGTCCCAACTTTTTTGGACTCGTGTTTGTACTATCATAGCATAGTGAGCTTTAATAATACACATTCTGTTCTGTCCTGTACACCTTAATGAATAAGAGTAATTTAATGACTTGTTGAACATCCAGAAATATTTGGGCGTATAGCTGTGGATGGTGGGTCTGTAGACGTTGTTTCAGATTTGTTACGTTAGCGCTTTTGACTGGCACTTTTTTATGGCAAATTTTACAGATGCTTCCTCCACGTTACTGGGCTCTCCTGTATCGTTAGGCTAAAAACCAAAATGCACCCACAGCGGTGCCGTGGTACGTGGCTTTGGAACCAGAACCTCCCATTCCTCCATGTTGTTATTATCCTAGCCATAGCGTATTATCCTAGCCATAGCATATTATCCTAGCCATAGCGTATTATCCTAGCCATAGCATATTATCCTAGCCATAGCTCGTCATGTGGCTGTGACGGTGATGCTGCTGCTGGCGCAATACAATGAGGTCAGACTCAGATTCATAGTTATTTTATGCAACTTTGTGGATAAAATAAATAATTGACGGTAATCACAAATAATCGCGATTGACGATTAATGTAATATTCACGAGTTTCCTAGCACTGAATGTAGGCTTTGAGTCAATAACTCTTAAATAACATAAAAGTCAGCAGAGGTCAGGATAAAAAGACCTTCTCCTGAAAGAGAATGTGTCTTTTTCCAGTTTATAAAAGAACAAAGATGTGATGTATGTGATGTATGTCAGTTAGTTTGAGGTTCTGTCAAACTAATGTGGACCAGATCCCTTGTAAATCCCTCTAACATGGCTCATATATCTTCTGTTACATTCTGGCTATAAATCTGTGTGTTTATTTCACCCACAGGCCCTGAACAAGAAGGAGCACAGAGGGTGTGACAGCCCTGACGCTGATGGCTCCTACGTCCTCACTCCCACCACTGAGGAGAAGTACAAGAGGATCAATGAAGAGTTTGACAACATGATGAAGAGTCATAAAATTGTAAGTGGCCATGTAGTCTTCATCACTACCACACTGACAGCTGCAGCTGAACCAGCATGGCGTACATCCTGAACTTTAACGATGGTAACCAAAGATGACGCTCTGTCGCCTCCCCTACAGTCAGCAAGCCTTCCTCAGCACTCTTTCATGCACGTCGCACCAGGAAGTCGGCCGTATGGCTCTGTTGGCGGAGGAGGAACGAGCTCCCAGGCTTTATCTGGAGCCGCAGCAGCCTTGCCTGACAGCGGGATCCTCGCCTCAGCTCACACACACCTCCACAGGAGTCTGACCTCTCCACAAAGACCCCCCAGCACCGGACACGCAGGTGTGTATCTATGCTTCATGTGTCCGGAAGCTAACTGCAGAAGCTGCCTGGAAAGCTTCTGGAAAGTCGGAAGAGCCTGTAAATTGGTCCAACTAGAGATGGATGATGAAGCTCCAAATGATGTTTGGCCCCTCCTTCTTGAGAGGACATGTTAGCATGCTAGCTGAAGGGGGGGTCTGAACCTTTTTCTAACCAATCAAGCTGACAACCCTCTTCATTTGGCTTTTGGAGGAATTATTGTGAAGGCTCTGTGGACCAGATTAAATAGTTCATTGGGCCACATGTGGCCCCCGGGCCTTAGTTTGCTCACCTCTGGTCTTGATCCTGCTCTCCAGGTCTGTCATGATCACCAACATTATGTAACCTCAAGAGCAAGAAGGATCAATTATTCATCATTATCTCATGTATTAAATATCACTGTACCTTCATTACTCTAACCTTATATCCCCCACCGCGCCCACGCAGGCTAAGATTATTCATCTCCTCGAACATTTCACCTTTTATTGATTTTATAAGTTGGATAATTGTGCAGAACGATTCAACAAGTCTGTCTCAAAGTGATAAGAGAATTCAACAAACTAATGGCCATCAGTTAAAAATATAATATATAGAAGTCAATGAAGATAGTCGTCCATGCAGCTCATGGTAGTTCACATATTCTTTTGGAATGAGTTTTTGATTTTGATTTAGTAACTCGTCATTCACCTACACAGCTTCTTCTGGTTGACCTTGAAGTGCCACACATGTCCTTGGGTTCACCTCAGCGGATTATACGTTTCTTCTAGCTAATCTGTTACCACAAGGTCATTGTTGAAACTCTCATGTGCTCAGGTTGATGTTCCACTTCATGTCTGTGTCCAGGCAACGGTTTTGCGGGCTCGCCTGGAAGCAGCTTGGGGAAGAGCGTACCATCCAAATCCCCTCCTCCTCCTCCACCTTCCGGGAACGCCATGATCTCTCCTGGTCGGAAGTCAGACCTTCGGGCGGTTGTCCCTCAGTCCAGAGGAATGATGCAAACGCTGGTGAGGTTGTTGTCGTCACATTTAATCCTGGTTATTTTACGATGAGGATATGGAGCGCATTTGTCATTAGAGCTGGACTCTCATAATCATCTCTCCTGAGCGGAGAGCATCCCTAATGTTCTTGTTGTTGAACAAGCTCAAAGTAATACAAACTTTGACACTGACTTGTACAATTTAACTAACTGAAGTTCAGACTTTAACAAACTCACTACAGCTGGATCAGTTCACAACCAAGTGTGAAGCGGCCGGGATGAGAATCAGCACCTCCAAGTCTGAGGCCATGGTTCTCAGCCGGAAAAAGGTGGAGTGCCTCCTCCGGGTCGGGGAGGAGATCCTGCCCCAAGTGGAGGAGTTCAAGTACCTGGGGTCTTGTTAACGAGTGGGGGAAGAATGGAGAGGGAGGTCGACAGGCGGATCTGTGCGGCGTCTGCAGTAATGCGGACTCTGCACCGGTCCGTTGTGGCGAAGAGATTTGCCAGTCGATCTTCGTTCCTACCCTCACCTATGGTCACGAGCTTTGGGTAGTGACCGAAAGAACGAGATCGCGGGTACAAGCGGCCGAAATGAGCTTTCTCCGTAGGGTGGCTGGGCTCTCCCTTAGAGATGGGGTGAGAAGCTCTGCCATCCGGGAGGAGCTCGGAGTAGAGCCGCTGCTCCTCCGCATTGAGAGGAGCCAGATGAGGTGGCTCGGGCACCTAGTCAGGATGCCTCCCTAGTGAGGTGTTCAGGGCACGTCTCTCCGGCAGGAGGCCCTGGGAAGACCCAGGACACGCTGGAGGGACTATGTCTCTTGGCTGGCTTGGGAACGCCTCGGGTTCCCCCCGGAAGAGCTGGATGAAGTGGCTGGGAGAGGGAGGTCTGGGCTTCCCTGCTAAGGCTGCTGCCCCCACGACCCGACCCCGGATAAGCAGAGGAATGGATGGATGGATGGATGGATGGATGGATGGACTACAGCACTTTATTTTCCGTGGATTATTATTATAATATAATTAAGCATAAACGTAGCTGAGTTGGGGAAACATGATAGCTAGCAGATTAGCCGCCGCATTGATTAAAGTTCTGGCGACAGTGGCGAGGAAAAACTTCCCTTTAACAGGCAGAAACCTGGAGCAGAACCAGACTCAGTGTAGACAGCCATCAGCTGCGACCGCCTGGGAGAGAGAGCGGGGAGATGGAGAGGAGAGAGAGGGAGGATAGAGAGAACACTGAGCAGAAGCAGCAGGATCCAGGCAGGGCCATGGAGAGGATTCTGGATCCAGCAGCAGCAGGCCTCAGGAGGGTGGGGGTGAGCAGAAGATCCTGCTAACGGCAGTAAACAGCCGCCAGCTTTTTAAGGAAACCAAAAGATAACCTTACAACCCTGCAGTGACAAACGCCAGGGCTCATAATCACAAGGTTGTCTCTGTGTGTTTGGCTAAGACTCGATACACCTGAAGGCTCTCGGATAGTTTCTGTAGGCTGCAGCTTCAGCCACGTCGCTCTGAGACGTTCTGAAGATTCGGACAGACCACAGAGAAGCAATGTTCTACTGGTATTAGAAAGTGTGCAGTACAACATGCTTGGGTGATGGACTTGTGTGGCGTTCAAGAACACTGGTGGTTTGGTGAAGAGATCCTCTGCTTCCTCTGCTCTGTTGATTGCGGCCTTCTTCAGAGCTTCCTGCTCTTTTTCCAGTTGATACCTTCAGCATTGCTACTGCATTATTAAAGTTTGTCCTCACCACTGTGGCCCTTTTTCTTCCTTTTCCTTCCTTTTCCTTTTCTTCTCAGCACTCCGTTCGCAGGCACAGACTTGTGCGGAAAAACATGACATCGCTCTGCTGCTTCGCCCCCAAACCACCACAGATCTGCGTTATCCTCCAGAGCAAAAATCCGCCAGCAGCTCAGACACTTTCCCAGAGTCTGCATCAGTCTGTCGGCTGATTTTAACAGTCATTTCTGTTAAAAATTCATGTCCATGTTTGGAAAAACCAGCCGGCGTTTACAGGGAAGAAACCATGTAAATACCAGCTTTACAGGAAAAATGATGCATGTAGATGGAATCAAAAGTAACGTTAGCAACAGATAAAAACAGAATAATATTTAGTGGTTTTATTTCAAATCCAGCAGATATAATGTGATAAATCTGGCTTGCGTTTGAACCGTGAAATACGTCAGTAAACGTGCTGGGAAAACTGTGACGTTAAACGCAGCACGTGCTCAGAGAGCACATGTGTACTTCTGCTTCTCATTTACTGCAGTGGGAGAAGTTCCGCTGTTTGAGCCTCATAAAACTGGCATCTACAAAGAATGCACGAATGGATGCAGCTAGAAGAACTCCTTCATGATCCTTTAACGTAACATAAAGATAATGCCCTTTTACACAGTGTGATTCTACTCATAATAATCTGGAATTTTCGTTATATTTGGACAAATGTCAGTCAGTGTGTGTGTGTGTGTGTGTGTCTTGCAACAAATGGATGTGATTTTAAGTGATGTGATTGGTGGAATCAGACTTTAAAGCTTGCTCCCAGAAGGCAAAAAGCCAAACTTCTGATTACTGCTAGCAATGTGTCAACGTATAGCAATTTAAAAGACCTGCTGATGAAGACGTGTGCAGCAGCAGCACCCAGGGGCCTTGTGGTCGAGCTTCCTGCCTGGACTGACATCCTAGTATTTGGATTTTTGAATTTTGGGCTGTTGCTCAGTAAGATTCCATGGCTGCTGTATGTTATAGGTACATAATTTAAACTGGTTTTTAATCACAAGGAATCTGCGCGAGTGCATGGGTAATGACTAAATTCTGGGATTTACCTTAAAACATTAGTAGTATGACTAACTCATTATGAGTTCTGAGAAAAATGATTTGTGCCGCCATCTTGTGGTAGAAGCTGGTCATGACACTAATGTCGATGGTCTCACAAAAGCAAGTAGACTTAACCAATATGGAAGAATGCTTTTTAACATAATAACATCTTTTCAGAGCAACCAGAGACTGAGCAACAGTCCATCCAGCCAGCCTCTGACCACACCAGTGGTTTCCATCACCACACCCAGTCTGTCCCACCAGAGTCTGGTCTACTCCAGCATCAACGCTGCCTACAACAACGGTATCCCATGACTGTAACGTATCTCACACATGCCAGAAATCCAACAATTGTAAAATAATATTGGAAAAAGTAGTCTTTTTTTTTATTTATCAAATGTAGCGGTTGTTTTTGTGTTGTTAAACTATCAAGCGATGAATAGTACACAAATAACAAGACTGTATGATGAGATTTTTTAAATGTGTGTGCAAGTACGTTATCGTGAACATTACATGAGGGTTTGACTATCCAGGGGATTTTAAAATAGGAGGTTTGTCACTAACTAGAACTAATGCTGACATAACCTTTGGAATAGGACAGTCAAAGCATTTTAAGCTGGTAAAAGGCAGACATGTTGAGGTGGTTTAGCAGGTCATGGAGAGACTTTGACTTGTATGAAAAAGGTTTGGCAGTCACACTAAAATGATATCATGGATGGATTGTTCTTATATCCCACAGATTATTTACTGAACAGTGGTGAATTGTCGGGCTTCAGCTCTCCTGCAGGCCACCCTGTGGGCTCCGTGCCAGCATGGCAACACCAGTTAGGGTCACTGGGGTGAGTAGCTGCTCCTGTTCATGACAGAACAGGTTCTGGGCTTTACCAGCTACATGCACACATAATACAAATAATGACATTTGCTTCTTAACTATCTGATAATTTATTTGATAATTTGACTGCAAGTGAAATTACAAATCATCCATCCATTCATCCATTTTCTGTACCTGCTCTATCCACGCTTTGGGTCGCAGGGGTCTGCTGGAGCCTATCCCAGCTGTCAAGGGGCGAGAGGCGGGGTACACCCTGGATAGGTCGCCAGCCTATCACAGGGCTAACACAAAGACAGACAAGCACTCACACTCACGGTAAATTTAGATTGCTCGAGTCATATAAAAATGAAAAGACTCGGGTAGGGCAGCTGCGAATATTATAGTAATCCTCAATCGTAATCAGTAATTCTTATTCGCAATTACCGTCAATTATTTTATCCACAATGTTGCATAAAATAACTGTGAATCTGAGTCTGATGTCATCGTATTGCACCAGCAGCAGCGTCACCATGGCAACCACATGTTTGTTTACCTCTTGTCTTGGTCGGATGGACAGTCAGCTATGGCTAGGTTAACTTGCTATGGCTAGGATAATATGCTGTGGCTAGGATAACATGCTATGGCTAGGATAATATGCTGTGGCTAGGATAACATGCTATGGCTAGGATAATATGCTATGGCTAGGATAACATGCTATGGCTAGGATAATATGCTGTGGCTAGGATAATATGCTATGGGGAGGATAATAACAAAATGGAGGAAGGGGAGGTTCTGGTTCCAAAGCCACGTACCGGCACCGCCGTGGGTGCATTTTGGTTTTTAGGATAATGATAATGATAAAGGAGAGCCCAGTAACGTGGAGGAAGCATCTGTAAAATTTGACGTAAAAAAATGCCAGTCAAAAGCGCTAACGCAACAAATCTGAAACAACGTCTACAGACCCACCATCCACAGCTATACGCCCAAATATTTCTGGATGTTCAACAAGTCATTAAATTACTCTTATTCTTTAAGGTGTACAGGACAGAACAGAATGTGTATTATTAAAGCTCACTATGCTATGATAGTAGAATATAAAAAAGACAAAAATAGACAATATAATCGTCAATCGTGATTATTTTTCTGACAATTAATCATCTTCAGAAATCCCTATCGTGACAGCCCTAGGCTCGGCTGTTTCCTGCACAACAGCGTCATAATCCACCAATTTCTGACACTTTTTACCACTAAATGGCACCTTGACACCACAGCCACAGATAAAAAGTGACCCCCTCACCCCACTCGTCTGTGTGTGTGTGTGTGTGTGTGTGTGTGTGTGTGTGTGTGTAGGTCTGTTAACTCCAGCGTCCCCATCAGCACCAACCACAGCATCAGCATTAAGGCTGAGCCAGGCTCCCCACCGCAGGAGCACCCCAGCCAGTCAGGCTACATGCCGCAGGCTCAGGCCTCCTCTCATCCCCACTCCTCCTCCAGCAGAGGGAGGTCTCCCGCGGACAGCGTCAGCTCCTCCTGCAGCTCCCACGAAGGAGGCAGCGACCGTGAGGAGCAGCAGCGGCAGGACTTCCTCTCGCTTCCCGCGGCTCAGACGGAGAATCCGACAATCAAGCGAATGCGAATGGACAGCTGGGTGACATAAAGCCTCTGGTTGCCGGGCCAACACAGGAAGGACACGCGTGTAAATGACGTGGATTTTTAATGAAAGCTTGTTTTTAATCCAGATATCTTTGTTTCAGTTGTCTGCACAGTCTGGTAGTTAGAGGAATCTGTCAATCATCCAGCAGGAGGCGGGAGGATGAGGAAGTGGTGATATTTGCGATGCCTCCCACCTGTTCACCTGTGAACTCCTCAGGGTTTAAAACAGTTCCAGGTACAGCGATACTCCACACCGTTGCTGTAAGGATAGAACACATATTTATGTATCAGCCAAAGCGGAATCACGTGTCTTTATGTTGTTTGTGTGAGGGTTTTAAAAGCTGAAAGCATCACCAGCTGTTTCTGTTACTGCCGTTCTGTTTTCCCTTGCTCTGTTCGTCCGCTCTTTAGTATAGACCACCTTCGGTGTGGCCCGCTGTTGCTTTTCTTTGGGGATCAGTGTGGGAATTTTGAGATGCAGCATTCAGCCAAGCGCCTGAAAACAGTAAAAATAAGACCAGCACAATAAACAAAAGAATCCAGCTCACCAAAGATGTTAAATGTCAAGGTCAAAAGGTCACATTTAATGAAATAACTCAATATTTACATTCGCTGATGCTTTCTGGCTGGAAAACAACAGGTTAAGGTGTGTGTGAGTGAGAGAGTGAGTGAGCAGGAACATTAACGCAGAGGAAAGGGAACGAGAAGAATGTAACACCTGTGGTGAGGCGCCCCAAGACTGTGGCGTGACCACGGAGCTTCTACTGAATGCCGGGAAGAATTTCAGTCCTGTGTCTGAATAAAAAGAGTGTAAAGCAGCTCAGCTCAGGGGGGTCGAGGAACCCGACTGGAAAATAATGCAAACACAATAGAACGTAAGGTTAGTACCATCACGAACACCTGTGTGGTTGGCTGAGGACCTCCCCCTGTGTGTGTTTTATAAGACCTGATTTTAACCGTTAATTTGGTTAAAGGTTTCCTGAGGTTAAAACCCGATAAGTGCAACAAGAGTGGTAGAAATGTAAGGAGTCCAAACAATATTCAATTAATAGTAGACAGCCTTTCAACAGCTGGAGTGGAAATTAAATTGGAGATTAAAAGAAAAATAGGGAAGTAAAGCATTTTTTCATTTTGTTGTGAGCTATTTAGACAAAGGAGAAAACGAAAAATATTGATGTGTGTGTGTGTGTGTGTGACAAGGGAGTGTGCTTGTTGGAACGAGAGGATTAAAGGAGCACGCAGCGCTGCCCCGGGGCTGTGTGATGAGTGACGAGAGCAAACTGCTTTTATTTGATTATTGATTATATTTGTCAGCCGAAAAATAAATGCATAAATAAAAATACAGGGATAGATACAAAGATACCTTTTAACCACATTAAATATTTAGAGACACGTGACATTTAAATAAAATTGCTCAATTTTCCAGTTTGCAGTGAGTAGAGCGGTTGCTGGTAGACCATCCCAGGTAAGCAGTTTGAGCTCTGTCGTGTTCTGAGGTGTAAAGACATAGATTAGCGCACGAGCCAAATATTTCTTTACGCTGTTGTGAAATAATCCCGTCAAACTCAATTACCTGAAAAAACTAAGTCTGTATTATTGGAAATTACGACAGTCAAGCGTCATAAAATGCCCCACCGCGAGTAATTCACAAAATAAAAGCTTCTATATAAATGTATCAGATACAAAGCGTCGCATTTGACATGTTTTGGGGTGGAGACGTTGCAGTTGTGCGTCCTGTTGAAACGCCGAGTTTAAAAGTAAAGTAAAGCGCTTGAAAAATGCTGCTGTTTTGTTTTTGTGCTGCCGAGCTCTTGTTTTGAAGTCCCGCTGTGGGAGGCTGTCTCGTGGCAGAGTGGCGGCTGATGCCCAGAGGGGACGGAGAGTGGGAAGAGGGGTGGAGCAGGAGGAGGTGGGGGTGTGGGAAGAGAGAGAAAGAGGGGGGAGAGGAAGAGAAGTACAGGTTCTCGCATGTTTGAACGCCGCCGGCTCCTGTTCAGAGTGACTGTTGGGCATGAGGTGCATCTAAACACGCGTCAGAGCACAACAGCGTTAAACAGGTGAGTCTTCCTCTCGGACCTGATCTGTTCTTCTGGAAACGCGGCTGAAGAAGGAACAAGTAGTCCCTCTACCTGTCAGGGTCTGCGGGGGACAGGTGAGCCTGCCCGGAAACGTTTGCCGCGGCTCAGGAAAGTTCAGGTCAGCACGAGCCCAGTTTACCTGGATGCTAGCTCGATGCTAACGGCTGTCTTTACCTGTCAGAGAGCAGCTGGACGTCGATAAAACAAGCTTCTGGTCACGTTTGGGGTGTTATGCAAGTTGTGTTGACACGGGATTATTGTTATGAGGGAGTTATTTTTATTTATTTAAATGTGCTGGTTAGCAAATACATCATTTTTCGTTTTTAAACTTGTCGCTGCACGTTGCCTCTGTGCAGTTTGAGGTTGTTTTGTTTTCCCCCCCACATTAAATATAAACATACAAAACTTCACCACCCCAAAAGCGTTGTGTAAGTAGCCTTGCCTCATTTAAGCCTGTGCAACAGTTTCAGGAAACAGCTCGGTCATGTTCAGACAGAGCTGGTTGTGGTTGCACAACTTAGCCCACCTTCTGCAGGGCAAGAGCAGAAGAAAAGAAGCGCCATCGTTGCTTGTCTTCTATCAGGGTTACTTTCCTACCGTCCTTTCCAGGGGGAAAGAAACGAGTTTTATTTCATCCAGTTTCTTTTTTTTTTTGACAGCCACATCTGCATCTTCTCCTGTGTGTGTGTGTGTGTGTGTGAAGGTCTTGCAGTGATGCAAACACACCACCGCTGCGTCCTGATGACATAGATGCTGACTCGTTGCCCATGGCTACAACCAGCTCTGACCCCACACCATCAGCTACTTTCTGCTGTTTAAAAAAAAAAAACAAAACACAACTATTTGCTAATTCAGCTCTACTCGGTGTGACCGTTGCCATGGTAGCAGGCTTAAAAACTCTGCCATGTAGTTTTTGAAGCCATGTGACATGATGAGAATTAAGTTTCCTGTAGATGGAACCAAATATTGGCAGCTCAAAGATCAAAGTCCGTCCCGAATCACCTGTTCCTTGGCCCATTTCCTGAAAATGTCATTAAAAGTGTGCAGAACCTTTCGAGTTATTGTGCTGACAGACCGACAGATGACTGCTGTCACGTGATGTGAAACCTGAAGCCGGGGCTGAAACCAGAACCCGACCTGAGACTGATCAAAGCTCAGCGAGTGAGGCTGCAGGAGGAAGGGCGGGAGGATCTTTGCCTGCAGGTGGAGGATGTCATGCAGATCATTCCGGTGATTCCTCAGGAGTCCAGGAACTTTTGCTAATGTTAGCTTTAGCCCGTGTAGCGTCTCGCTTTTATTGTTGTTATCTTGGTTCAGGAATTATTCTGATTAATCCCACCTCATGGATGGCCCCGTGTGTGTCTTTGTCAGTTCAGAATGATGTTTTTCTGCTGTTTGTAGTTGGTGTAATTACATGTAACATAAACGGCTCCCTGCCGTGCTTTGCTTGCTGTGTTCATCCATTAGCATTTGAGGTTTAGCCATTACATTTAAAGGCTGCGATCTTTGACCTCTCAGTGCTTGTTTATTGTCCCGCTGAAGGCCCGTCCTTATTTTTCTTACATCGGATAAAAATTCTCCACACGATAGGGGCAGATAAGAGAGCCAGACACGTGGCTGGAGGTGGGGTCCTGGACAAGGCTCCTGCAGAAGTGATGGACGTTGTGTCAGGCTGTCCTTCAGCCGGCCGTGACCCATGTCTGCGGTCTGGGCCAGAATCACATGGAATACACACTTTAAAAAGTCTAAAACCTTAAGTTTCTTATTCCTAAATAACGTTTTGAGGAAAGTTCCTGCACAACCATTAATGTCTGATAGAGGCATCGCACACCTCCCTGCTTGTTGACATGAAGCTGCCAGACCGGCGTATTTCTCCTTCTTTCTGTTAATTATTAGAAGAACTCCCGCTGGTGTGGGACACATTCATCATCAGCAAATTCCAGCATTCAGGCGAGGCTGCAGAATTAGGCTGTAATAGACTGAACTCCTCAGTTTCATTGATTATGTCTAATTATCTAAGCGATTAGCTGCTGTTTCAGCCATTCCAGAAGCAACGCAATAATCCGGCCTGATCAGGGAAAGAATGAGATTGGAGTCTTTCCTTCTTCAGATTACTGGGCTGCTTTTAAAAATCCTACAGAGAAATTCAAATCCAGGTTAACAGCAGGAAGGGCAGTTATCCGTCTCCCTAACCGACCGCGTTTGTTCAGGTGAACCTAAGTTCAGAGCTGATGCTGTCGGAACATAACGAAGGTTTTATGCATTTATTAGAACTCTGATTCCGTTTTTAGACCTTCAGCCAACCACCTTTACCACATACACAAACGGGTTTTAACGAGACACCTGATACCTGCGGAGTTTACAGGGATTTAGTAGCAGCGAGAAGGGCTCATGGTGCAGCCGTTCCCTTCGGTTTATTTATTTATTTATTCAGGCATGCGGCGAAGTTCGACCTGGAGCTGTAGAGTTGTGTGTGTGTGTGTGTGTGTGTGTGTTTTACTATGACTTTTACCTTTACTGTTCCCATGGTGGTTTGACTGGTTGTGAAGCATGTAGCATAACATTATCAGCCAATTCTGTGGTTAAATTGTCAGTCAGCTTCACTCCAACTCCGCAACTCAGTCAACTTGTCGCCTGACAAAAATATATTATATTGTAAAATCACATTTGTAATCTGATGTTTTATTCTTTCATTGTTGGTGTTTTTTTTTAACTGTTGCTGCCTCTCAGCACATCAAGAATCCATGTAAATAATAACTAAAAGTACTCTAAAGTGTGTCTTTCTTGGCATTAAATGTAAGCTTTTTTAAAATCTCTGCTCTGCCGAGGCTCCGCAGTTGTAACAATAAAAATACGCTTTATTTATCAGAACTTTCAGTAAAGCTTAGACACTTTACAAAATCAGTGAGAGTTTTGTCATTTGGGAGGCGTGAAGGTGTTGCAGGATGGGTCTAACGCATTCTTTCAATTAACACTTAACTTCTAAAGCAGTTAAGGTGTAATGGTTAAGGTGTAATGGTTAAGGTGCATTCCTTTGAGTATTACGTTGACTTCTAAGAATCTCTCATGTAGACTTTTCTTTTTAAACATCCTGGCTGCTCCTAACCAAACACACACACACACACACACACACACGGATGTGGACACCGAGTCAAATGTTAAATGAGACCGCTGCTTTTACACCCGGTTTGGCTGACGTGGCCCAGGCAGGACAGACGCCCAGCATGTTAACAATTCACGAAAAAAGAACTACCAGGGAGAAAACCTTTCTTTTTCAAAGTAAACGGATGGACGTTATGGAGTTTACACCATCAGGAGGCTGTATTAAGTCTAACACAACGCTGCCACGTGAACCTGTTGTTTATTTGTTGGTGGGGTAGAAACACGTCCTCGGAAGCAGCATCATTGCTGTTTGTGTGACCCTGTGCTGTCCTGTTAGAGCAGATAAACAGTCAGTTCAGTTGAGAAAATCCTTGGGAATCGGTGCCGGACGAGTTTAAAACCTTCGCAGGCGTGTCTGCAGCGGAATTGTGTGTTAGAGTCTAAATTCTAAGACTACATAAACCTCAGGAGAGACAACCTTCTCTTTAAACAGCATTTGTTATCTCAGGTTACAACACTTGTCCTTTATGTTGCTCCAGAATTTAACATTCTTGTATCAAATTTAATCCCATTACAGCCAGTTGTTGGTGCCAGGAGTGCGCCTAACCAGTCCAATTCAGTACTCGTGGGCCTGATCCAAACCGGGTTTTGTGTCCTACCAGGTTGACCAAGGGAAGCTGGACCCCTGGTTGAGAGCGCCATCTACCTGTAGGATAGAAAACCCGGCTTGAATCATGCCCTCAAGGACTGGATTGGACTGGTTCTGCTTATTGAGACCCTTGGCTCTAAATATGTTTGTTTCTACAGGTAGAGCAAAATGGAGGAATATGATTTTGATTTGTTGGTTGGACTATTAAACCACCGTGACTTTCCTTTCGGGAACTTTGTGTGAGTCGACTGTGTGAGTCGACTGTGTGAGTCGACTGCAGTTCAGAATGAGATTCACCATCTTGTAGTCTAATTAAGTCAAGAAAATTATTATTAAAAGCGATACTGGTGGATTTCTGCAGGACTGGTCAATTCCCAGTGCTCTTTAAGTTTGATTCATGAGAACCTTGTGTGTCTTTGTTCTTCCAGCTCCAGCAGACAGTGATGCCCAGCTCTTAGAGGGCAGAGGCAACCCTCCCCACCCCCAGCGCCCCCATCATGGACTCGAAGAAGCCCAGCTCGGGCGTGCTGCAGCATCTCCGCCAGAAGATGATTCCACGTTTCCGGCGGGGAAAAGCAAGCAAGTTGCCCGTGGAGCTGGATCCCAGTTTGGATTGTCGGATGAGTTCATCCGTTCCTGACATGAGGGATATGCAGCAAGCCTTCGCTCGCAGCCCCTCCAGGTCTCGGCCCCTCCAGCCCGACTTTCCGAGCTACAGAAGCTCCTTCTCCCCGCTTCTCAAGCCTCCTGGAGGAGCCACGGAAAGTGGGAGTGGCCTGAAGTTGACACTTCCTGGTCAGGTAACCAGGAGGAGCGAGCACAGACTGAGCGCACCTTTAGACTGCAGCGACTGGGCCTCCTCTCAGGAGTTGTTCCATGGTCAGGGTGAGGAAATGAGGAGTTCCTCAAGGTCGAACAGGAGAATTCCTGCACGCATGGAGCCCGAGGAGCAGGTCCAGCCTGAGATGATGCCCACCAACCCGGATCCACCCCCTCAGGAGACGCCCCAGGACACCTCGCAGGTACAGACACCCAAAGCTAGAGGATAAAGGACCTCGCTTCCAGCTTCTTTATCCATTCTTATTTGGCACTAGAATTATTTTATGATATTATCTTTCTTTAGAATCCCTGGTAGTTGTTGTGGTTGTTATTTGGAGCACATTTATGCAAATGCACGGTGCTCTGAACCGTGATGACAGTTTCTGATGTGCAGGAGATGATAAACTCTGTCCGGGTGTGTTTCCTGCTCAGCCAAGCCGTCAGCTTTGTTTTCCGATGCCTTTGTGTGACAAGGAGCAGCAAGGATGTAGTACTTGGCACACGTGGTGTTTTAGAGCAAACAGTCACGCTTAAGCTATCCTGTACAGATGACAGCACGTGTTTGGACAGCATGCTTCTCATCTGAAAGGATTCTTAACCTTTGACCTTGTCTCCTGGCTGGGATCAGGGGCAGGAAGCTTTTGGGGTGTAACAGTTATAGAGCGTTTGGCTCATGAAACGAAACGTGTGTGTGTGTGTGTGTGTGTGTGTGTTTGCAGCTTGCTGATGTTGGGTTAACAAACCACACCTGCTGTCAGCTGATCACCTGAGCGTCGCAGCTTTTGTGTAACATCGTTTAATATAACACGAGAATCTTCTGCTGTGAGTGTTGGTCCAGATACGCTGCCTTACTGGGACAACTGGCTTCTCTGTGGGTACCATCATGGAGCGCTGGGTCGTCCCCTCAAACAGAAACCTAGCCATGAGCAATTATTGTCACACTCAGACATCGTAGAGCTTTATGTAATCAGCTAATCCGGCTGGATTGAGAAGCTTTGTGCTGGAAGAAGGAAAGTAAACAAAGATGCAGCAGACAGGTTTGAGGCTCACTGCTAAATTACACACACAGCACTTAGAGACTGTTGGACACACTGTCCCTCAATTATCAGCCCTACGTACGGCAGAAAACTGCGCACGGCTATTTTCACACCAGCATCGACATTTATCGGTCTGGACGTGAGCGAACCAGCCGCTCAGATCTCACCTCAGGTCTGACCTCGTTTAAGCAGGTTAGAGTCGGTGTGGATTGGTGCTGCAGCAAAATCTGAAAAAAATGGAAAAATACTGAATAAACAAATCTCAAACTGGTCATTAAGCACAGGCGGCCACATATTCCGTACAGATTAAAACCTAAACAAATATCATTGAATAAAATAAATATATCTGTTTTTATGGAAGAGTTTTGTCCTGATAAAATATAACCCGTTTTTTCCTGAGAAAAATGTTTGGTTTGTGTTTTGGTGAAATTATTTCTGTTTTTCTGACTTAATTTCTTTCTGTTTTTTTAAGCAATCTTGTCCTTTTTGTCGGAGTAAACGTTTTGTGTGTTTTCGTGGTCGTTGACAGAATATCTAATAACTGGGGAAGCTGCCACAGAGCAGCAGCGTGGTTTCAACAGTGCGCGCTCACGCGTGACTGTGTCAGGGCAGCCACGCGTCTGCTCGTCCACGGCGGCGCTGCTCCCGCCGCTGTCATCGTTCTCCACACAGCGTTTTTCTGGCTCCTTTAACACCAGTTTTCATGCTTCCAAACACTCGTCCTTGTTTAACTTCCAACTCAGACTCAAGGAACAACTTCCAGCTCAGAAAAGTTTGGTTTCTTTCTCAGGGTTTGACTTCAGTGGGCGGAGCCTCTGAAATATGAATATTTCAGGGCGGAACATGTTAATGATGACTGGTTTCAGCCACCTCATTTACTGTATCAAGACTAGAGCTGAAACGATTATTCGAATAATTCGAGAAATTCGATTACTAAAAAGCTTTGATGAAAATTATTTGTTCGTTTAAATTCGGTCTGCTATACTTGGCACTGTATTTGGCTGCTTCAGCTGCTGATACGTCACTGAAGATCGATGTGAGGTGCAAGTCGCAAAGAATTTAAAACTAAAAAGAAAACGTAGAGCAATGTGTCTACTATATGATGCAGTTAGCGTAGCATAAAAGTACAACGCTGCTACGCAGCACCTCCAAAGGAAACATCCGGTCTATGCTAAAAGTCAGCAGAGCGGAGCAGAAACAGCAAGCTAAGGCTAACGATAATTAGCAGCAATTAACAGAAATCAGTGTGATCTACGATTGAGAGAAGTCTGGTAACTAACGAACTTTGTTTACAGCTCTGTGGAAAAGCTGATTCAGAACTTTAATCAATGCGGCGGCTAATCTGCTAGCTATCACGTTTCCCCAACTCAGCTAAGTTTTTGCTTAAGATAATTATATTCTAATAATAATCCAAGGAAAATAAAGTGCCATAGTGAGTTTGTTAAAACCTGAACTTCAGTTAGATAAATAGTTTAAAGATTAAACAAGATTGAATTGTAAAAGTCAGTTTAATTAACTTTAACTTAGAGAATGTTCAGTGGAACAAGAACATGCTTTTCAATAAAGTTAGTGATGTAAAACCGATAACACGATTCATTGCCAGAATAATCGATAGAATACTCGATTACTGATATAATTGATTGCTGCAGTCCTAATCAAGACCCGCTGATTCGTAGGCTGGGATCAAACACATCCGAAATTTTCATGAATCACGCGTGGATTCGAGCAGATGCTCTGAACCCAACTGAACAAATGAGCTGCATGTTCTCTGGTTTCATTCCTTCGGGATAAAGGGCTGCTAGATAAGAGCTCAGAGGATTTTTGTACCAGGGCAGGAAATCCACAAGAGAAAGGCCTGACCCCCGTTCCTCATCAGAACAGACATTCATCCCCGTCTCCGTCTCCAACATTGGGTGACCATCACGTAGAAGCTGGAGGATGGGTACAGCCATTGTGCTCGGCCCCACCCACTCATGTCATCTTAATGCCAGATTATTGTGCTGTGATCTGATCATCTGGGACAGGAGACAGTCCTGGATTTTCACGGTTGGGTCACTGAGCGGGATCGCTCTGACGATTCTCTGAGATGCCCGAGTCGCTGCGGAGGCTTAACAGATGAAATAATCCCTCCCGTGGTGCGTAACCATGATGCAAGTGTACAGAGACATCTGTTTGATGTTTATTTTAGTCTAAATAGATTCAGATTGTGTTTAAAATGTGCAACAATGCTGTGGGAAAGGAATGAAAACTAGAACTGGGGCCCACAATTTACATAGAGTTGACTCAATCAGAATAAACTGGAACGTAGCGACAGAAGACACTGTAACATTGTAACGCCTGTGTGTGTGTGTGTGTGTGTGTGTGCAGTTTGACACCGGGAGTGAGAGCACTGGAGTGTCGGAGAACACCCGCTGTCTTCCCCGGTCCTTCCTGCTGACCATCACCCTGAAGGAGGGACGTAACCTGGTCATCAGGGACCGCTGCGGTAAGACCTTTATTGCGACGCGGTTGCTAGGAGGAAACGTAAACACGCAAGCACAGGAAGCAGAAACCTGATTCTGTGTGCAGAAAACTGCACGTGCACAGAAGCTGAGGTGAGGTGCACAGCTCTGACTGCTCAGCTAGGGTCATGTTTGAAGATAAAAAGCAAAAATGACTGAAAACGAGAGCAAATCAACAGTGTATTCAGTGCTGGGTGGGTTAAAGCGTTTCCACCGGTTCAGGACTTCAAATCAAATAAATCAGGCTCTGTCTTATCCTCCAGAAGGAGGAGCAGATTATGCTGTGCTCAACACTGACCATCGCTGGTGTCTGCATTAGCCGCGTTTGTGCCTCTAAAAGATTTCTCTCCCTGGGTTTGACTTTCTCTCTCTCTCGTTTGCCAGAGATGCTTAATTGCTATTTGCGTCACTGACAGGCCTGCTTGTCATCCCAGCCAGGGTAGAATTCCACCCTGAGTGTCATAAACTGAGGCACGCCCAGCTGTGAGTGTGCCGGATATGTTTGGATAAGACGCTACGCCGGCTTCATATTTGCACACTGAGGCGATGGGTAAATATAATGCCCAGCCTGAAGAGGAGGGACAAAGAGCAGCAGGATTTGATCTTTATACTAATTATTGTCCAGCCAAATGATCCTTTAAAAGCTACGCTCTCGTCAGATGGTCAACATTAGGCGCTGCTGCTTGCTGCGCTTTGTTGGGTCTTATAATATTGGACTGCAGAAGCAAAAGCTCACATCAGCACATGCGCAGAGGCGGATGATGAAGCTCCAAATGATGTTTGGCCCCACCTTCTTGAGAGGACATGTTAGCATGCTAGCTGAAGGGGGGGTCTGAACCTTTTTCTAACCAATCAAGCTGACAACCCTCTTCATTTGGCTTTCGGAGAAATGATTGCGAAGGCTCTGCGGGCCGGATTACATAGTTCACCGGGCCACATGTGGCCCCCGGGCCTGAGTTTGCCCATCACCACTGCTGCAGTGTTAGCGTAGTTTAGTTACTCATCACATCCACTACAGAAGTGTGTGAACTGAACTCCATCTCAAACTGAGGAAGTTGTGGTCGCAGCGGCGAGAGAGGCTGCTGACACTATCAGGCCACTCCCTCTTTTACTGCCAATCACCGGTTTATTAGACCCAGTTAAAACGTGTCAGCGGCTGCGTGCTTCATCCACCGAGTCTGCTCTCCTCAAACCAGTATTCACTGCACACACACCACTCCCACTCCTCGTAATGCTCGCGTCCTCCATCGTAGATCCTGAACTTCACATTCTCCCTGTGTTTTAAGGCACCAGTGATCCTTTTGTGAAATTTAAAATGGACGGTAAGACCTTCTACAAAAGTAAGGTGGTTTATAAAGACCTCAACCCCACATGGAACGAGACGTTCTCCCTGCCCCTGAAAGATCTGAACCAGAAAATGTACATCAAGGTAAATATCCTGCCTTATTTCCTCAGCGTCTTCTTTGTTTTGGTGTTTGAGAGCTCTTTATTAGCGATGTTAACGCCGCAGTCTGATCACAGCTGATCACGGTAACCATCTCTCCTTTACACGTGACGTGAAACCAGGTATACGACCGTGATCTGACCACAGATGATTTCATGGGCTCTGCAAGTGTCACCCTGAGTGATCTAGTGATGGACAAGTAAGTATGAGAGTGACTAGATGTCCTTTTGCTAGCATTTTTCTCTCTTTGTTTTCCGTTACTTTCTCAGGAGTTGAGTCCACGAAACCACGTGTGTGTAAGCTGGACTCGTTTCTCTCTTTAATCGTCCAGAGTGAATGAGCTGGCCCTGCCCTTGGATGACCCCAACAGCCTGGAGGAGGACATGGGCGTCGTGCTGGTTGACATGAGTCTGACGGTCAGAGACAGAGACAGTAAAAAAGGCCCTGTATGGCAAGCTTCTTCGTATATCAGCATGCTACGCAGCAGTGGGAATAGTTGTGAATCCTGTGTCTTCTTAGCATCTTGTTTTATTTTGATCCACTTTTCCGCCTGTTTTACTAACCACATTGCCATTTTGTTTTGCATCTAACGTGCATGCTCCTGTCGGCAGCGGTGGCCTCAAAAAACAAAACGAAGTGTTAGGGTAAGGCATGACATTGATGGACATGTACTCTCTGCAACATTTGACACGAACCTGTGGCACAAAACACAAACTGGGTTTAAAAATAACTATAACGTACAATCGGGGCTGAAATATGAGTCAGATGAGTCAAACTTTTAAACAGGGCTGCTGTTTTGGTACGTTTTTCTTTCTATACACTAGAGGGCAGCAACTCTTTGAAAATACGTATACAGTGCTACTCGGAAAATAGAATATCCTGAAAAAGTGCATTTCTGTAACTTTAAAGGTGAAATGTACATATTATATAGACAAATAGTATGTTAATCAATATATTTCAAGCTTTTATTTGTTTTGATTTTGCTGATTAGAACATCAAAATTAGAATATTGCTTGAAATCAATTAAAAAAACAATTTTAAATACAAAAATGTCAGGCCTCTAAAAGTAAAATCTTGCATCTGTAATGAGTCTATAAAATGTATTGGTTTCACCTTTTATGCTGGATTGCCTAAATAAAACAACTTTGACACGATATTCTAATTTTCCGAGTAGTACCTGTATAGGCTGTAAATTGCTAACTACTTTGGTATTTTGCAGTTTATCTTTATTATGTTCTCTATTTGTAGGAAAAGTCTAAAATCACTGCTGCAAAAAAAGAGATGAATCAGGCGATTAGTGTCTATTCAGCTGCAAATATGAAGAATAATATTAACACAAATGTGCTGTGATGATACGCTGTTTAAAGTGGCGCACACGCTTTGTAAGAAATTAGTTTTAGCCTTTGAAATGTGTCAATTTTTAGGGATAAAAGCTCGGACTTTATGGCACACTAATCTAGCAGAAATGGCAAAAGCAAAGTTATTGAATTTAACAGCTCTTTGTGTTATATTCTTGCGTTATCAGAAGGGTTCTTACATACTGCAGTGTAAAGTCGAGCTTACGTTTAAATTAAGATAAGACGCTGAATTTTCCCACCGTCTGGCTGCTGATTAGATGCTTTTTACGTTGCTTGTAGCGCCGTTTTCTCCCGACTCTAATCTGCGCAGTGCACGAATCTTTCGTTGCCTTTTTGTATTAAAAACAGCAACTGTGCTCGTGTTGAAACAGCCCGGCAGCTCCGCGCTTCTTGCGTCGGGGCGTTGCATGTGCCGATGAAAAGCCGCAGCGCCGGGTGCATGCTCCCCGCCGCTCCGCGTGCTCACCAGGGTGTGGTGCGTGCATTCAGCGCTGGCAGTGGGTGCATGTACCGCTGCTGCTCTGCGAGTAAGCTCGGATAATTATCTGAAAACGCGGCTTCCTATTGTATGTGGGAGAGAGACGCTGTTGTGAGCAGCGCAGGGCCTTGCAGACTCGGCCAGCTGAAGCACAGTGTGTTTCTCTCCTTTCACTGCTGAACACTGATAATGTCGTGTCATTCACTCCGCTCTTGTCATCTCCGAATCTTTGATTTGGATAAATGTTGCTCCCTAATTGGAATTCACGCAGCGCAGGTGACCGGTTTAGTTTACAGCCCAGGATGATGTTTCATCCAGATGCACCAAAAAGGAACATTTAACATTTAGGGATGATCTTACTGCTCCCGCGTGGTTATTATGGTTCTGTCTTACGTGTTTCTGAAACGTCTGCTTCAGGCTGGAGGCTCTACCCACAGCGTCCGTCTGTCTGACGCCATGAGGAAGAGTCAGATTTGGAATTCTGTGGTGTCTGTCACTCTTGTGGAGGGTCAGGAACTGTGCTCAGACTCTCAGGGAGGTCAACTCTTTGTTTGCTTCAAACTGGGAGAGCAGATATACAGGAGCAAGGTACCCATGTTTTTCATTGCTTCAGCCTTTCCTCTTCCTTCTTGTGTGGTCTTCCTTAGCTAAAAGGCTATCAGCGTTAAATTCCGCCGTGCATTATCATTTATCATTCTTCCTGGCGATGCAGCAGTACCGTCTGGAATCTCTTAATCCTTTAATGGTATTTAGTATGTGCTGACATGAATCTGCTGCACATTAATCTCTTGGAGGGGAAAAAGATGGCTAAAATGGGCTGTTTGTTTTTTGGAAAGGGTCTTAAAAATGCCCACGTTATTCCTGACCTGGTTGACCCAAAAGTGGCTGAATTCCATCTTGTGCGCATCATTAACCCAACAAGGGTTTTCTGACTCTTTTCTTCTCTCCCGTCTCCATGTCTGTCCTCCACCACGTCACTGATGATGCAGAATCAGTGCAAAGTGCCCAGACCTCAGTGGAGGGAGAGGTTCACGCTCAACTACTTCCTGGACAGTTCGCACGTCCTGGAGGTGGAGCTGTGGTTGAAGGAAGGACGCAAGAATGAGGAGTGTTTGGGAACGTGAGTGTCCATCCGAACACACGCGCTTTCTGAAACGCCTCACGGCTTTAAGCAGTAAAACCTTTTTCAAGGAATGACTAGTTTAGCAACGCACCATGAAGTTAGTTATGTCACCGTGACTGTTTGTGATGCCGTGTTTGCAAATGTTAACCTTCCCGTGCTCGTAATTACTGCATTGCAAGGACTGCTTAGATCAGAGGTGGGCAAACTGAGGCCCGGGGGCCACATGTGGCCCCATGAACTATTTAATCGGGCCCGCAGAGCCTTCACAATAATTTCTCCAAAAGCCAAACCTCACCGGAGGTCTTCACAATTTCGCCTCTGTGGTTTTGTACACTTGCATGTGTTTATTTTTCCAGTGTTTTCATCGTTTTTGCATCGGCGGGGTTCCGTCCGTGTGCATGTGAAGGCCCTAATATTTGTGTGTGTGTGCACAGATGCGAGGTGGACCTGTCCGCGGTTCCTGTCAATCAGAGGCAGCTGTTCACCCTCACCCTGAACCCGGGCAGAGGAGTCCTGGTTTTCCTGCTTGCGCTGAACACGTGCAGCGGCGTGTCCGTCTCGGACCTGTGCGCCGCGCCGCTGGACCAGCCTCAGGAGCGACAGAACCAGCTGGAGAACTACGTCAGTACCTTCATCATCTGCCTGTTCGCATCATAGTGGAGTAATGACGGACAGTATGAAACCTGACCAAACACAAAGCCAGAGCATCTGGTGCCCCCTGTGGTGGGGTGCGGTATAGGCCGTAAACCAGCCCTCCTCATTCCAGATAGCGCCTCCTCTTTTTTGATGAGTCACTTTCAGTTTACTTACCAGAATTCAGCTTCCTGCCTGAGGACTTTTCCCTCCGTTTCTGAATGAAAACAAATGAAATGCATCTCAAAGCTAGCAGCAGGTGCTTGTTTCTAACGGAGCTCTTTCCTGTTTGTCACTCAGCGTCTGAAAAGGTCTCTGACAAACCTGAGCGACGTTGGTTTCCTGCAGGTCAAAGTCCTCAAGGCCACAGACCTGCTGGCTGCTGATCTGAACGGTACCGGCTTTTGGAACGAGGTCATTTTCTCAGCGCGCAGAGCACAAACGGCGGCTGTTTTTCTTCTCCAGGGAAGAGCGATCCATTCTGCCTGTTGGAACTTGGGAAGGACAGACTGCTGACCCACACCATATACAAGAGCCTGTACCCCGAGTGGAACAAAGTCTTCTCTCTGTCAGTTTGGGCCTGTTCTTTCTCCTTGAAGAGAACCAAACTGAAGCTTCCAGTGGTGCCTATGGGCCGCTGCTGACACATGTGATCTGCTTGTTTCTGCCTGCAGCCCCGTCAGAGATATTCACGATGTTCTGCTGGTGACCGTCTTTGATGAGGACGGAGACAAGGCGCCAGACTTCCTTGGAAAAGCCGCCGTTCCCCTGCTCTCGGTACTCGCTAAGGCTCTGTCACGCTCACTCGGGACTAATCTTTCTATACGCTGGCTCTAAATTAAAGTGAAAAAGCGATAACACTCGGGCACACTGAGGACTTGTTGAGATGTAATCCAGCATGACTGACGGTCATGTTCATGGCCGAGCTCAGCACCTGATGCCCTTTCTGTCCTGCAGATTCGCAACGGACAAGCCATCACCTACCCCCTGAAAAAAGAGGACTTGGGCGGGCTGTCCAAGGGCAGCATTACTCTGGAGCTGGAGGTTATTTTCAACCCTGTAAGTTGAGAAGGTTCCCCTGCAGGGCGTAAACGAGGAGCCCGATTGTCCTCTCCTCCCTTGATGACCCGTCTTTCATCAGGTCAGAGCCAGTATAAGAACCTTCCAGCCAAGAGAGCGAAGATTCACAGAGGATAATCCCAAATTTTCCAAAAAGGTTAGACCCTCGGTTATTTATGTCCAAGGAAAACAGCATTTCCTGAGTCACCTCAGCAATTAAGCAGAAAAGACGAAAGAGGACACTGGACAGGATTTCCAAATTCTAGTTACAAACAGCATAGTGCAGCAGAAATGGGGCTATATTTATTATCACTTAGCTTCCTATTAAATGTGCATGAGCAATTTATAGTGTTCTTTTTGAAAGAGTGCCCGTAGAAGCAAAGACTTCCTGTTGCCTGATTAGTTGAATGGAGCTTTAATTGACCCCGACTGTGACTGAGTTCTTGTCCGCTGTTCTGCTGCATTAGTTTGATATACAGTGTGTGAGACAGGGTGCGAAACAGGGTGCCTGACTGTCTGTACTTCCCACAAAGACTTTTTGTTGTCAGACGTTATGTCGCATGAAAATTGGCTTACACGCTGATGGCTTGGATTTGGGTTTTCCTCTGTTCCGACACTGAAAGCCTCGTTTTAGGAAATCAGGTCAAGTTACTGAGACGTTGTCCTCCCTTGTAAAATTCAAGCTTTTCACAATGGACAAACACACACCACACATGTCTTCTGACTGGAATGTCCACTTTCAGGCTCTGTCCAGGAACGTGATGCGTGTGCAGGTGCTCTACAGGACCATCTCTGCCAGCCTGCAGTACATGAAAAGCTGCTTCCAGTGGGAAAGTGTTCAGAGGAGCCTTCTAGCTTTTCTGGTGAAGTACCTGCCTGTCCGTGTCTGTATTTCCCAGCCCCGCCACCCCCTGCACGGTGGTAGGCTCCCCAGAAAACTTGGCCCCGTCGTTCATGTTGGCCTGGACGCAGATGGAGACGCTGGAGTCCCAGCGGTACCGAGGCCGAGTCTATTTTAGTTCCACGTCCATGACAACTCATTAACCCTGCGTCCAATCTGCCTTCCGTCGGATTTAGGGCCCAATTTGCAGACAGAAGTCCAATTAAAAGCCTCTTCAGAGACGAGGCTTATTCTCCGCTCTGTCATTGTTGAAGAGGAGTGTGACGGCAGACACACTCCAGGAGGCTCTCAGGCCCAACTGTAAAACCCCAAATCAAGCAGGATGTCTTGTTTTTTTGCTCCAAAGTCTAGAATTCTGTTCTTACTGCAAACAGAAAACTGTGCAGCCAATCAGGGTCACAGCAAGTTGTTTTTGTTTTGCCCAGTGTGACCTGTAGGTGGCACTAAAGCTGCTCTCTTGTAGATCTTCTTCGTGAAGCCAAAAGTGCACTTTCTTAAATTAGTTATGACAAATGTGAGAAGCATTATCTTATCTGAAGATAACCAGCAACCGTGGAGTGCTTTGTGTCTTTTTCTTTGAAACACTGGGTTAGATTTATCGGAGCATAACATAAAGACGCCTGTAAATGCCCAGGTTATTCCACTCAAGCTGCCATTTTAGTGGGGAAATAATCATAAAAGGTACCTATGCTGACAGCAGTGCTGTTGGCTTGACTTCATGGCAGTGAGACTCAGTCACGCAACTCACAGCACACATCCTCCACGTGCACGTCAGTCCCATCAGCGGCGTGTCACCACTGCCGTGGTCGGGATAATGATGGAGGGATGCAGGGATAGAATCCCTACTATTCAAATGTAGCACGAACCACCAGCAGTACTTACTTACTCTTGCCTTCAGCCCGTCTGTGCTCATATTTGTTTAAACTAGAACATCTGAAATAACTCCGACCGCCTGCTTTTCTTTTGCTTCTGCCTTTATCGGAACAGTCCTTGCTCTCCTGGTTGTTTCCTGCTGGTTGCGCTCAGCACTGGAAACCAGTCCGATTCATCCTGCAGTGGCGGGAATCATGAAAGCTAGAGCCAAGACCAGAGATTTAAAAAAAAAAAGAAAACTAAATAAAACGGTGATAGTTTGCTTGGTTGCTGTTTAGGATCCATGCTAACCATCAGTCAAAAGCCCCTCCTGCTATTTGTTTTTAAAGTTGTTTTATTTTTCTATTTCATCCCCACCTGATTTTTTTTTTCTTTAGCACCATTCAGTTAGTTTATTCTCGCCAGCATATTTTTGCTCTTTCTTTCTTCCCTTCCTCCATCACGTCCACCCCTACCTCTGCAAGCCGGTCGTGCTAACGCTTCTTTTGCCTCCGGCCTTATTTAATTGTACCGTTCCGGGTCAATCTGAAACGTTGTAACTCTCCAGTTCAGCTGGGTTTTTCCCATCTAGATTAGATTACCAGAGCCGCCTGCTGCTGCTGTGTGGTGCACTTATCACAATCTTTACTGCCCGAGCGTTCTTTTGCACCCGAGCGTGCCTGTGTTGGCTCTCCAGTCATGTCCAAGTCCTCGCTAATAAAACCTAACCCTTCCGGTGAGGAGCTGCTTTCATCTGCTCTCCCACACCCGGTTTGGGCGTGTGCTAACGCAGGCCGGAGCGCTCCTGCGGCTTTGGTGGTGGAGGTGGAGGGGAGAGGTGCCTTCTGTCATCTTTTATGTCCGCCGTTGCCTCAGAGGAGAGTCGTGTCTTTACCAGACGCTCACTTGTGTTTTTGTTAGCGGCTAAAGTCGTGCTAGCTTAGGCCTGCGCAGCCTCTCTGAGCGGACGCTAAAAAGATCCCGTTTGCTGGTCCTGTCGTTGGTTTTTACCTCATCACCAGGTGCCATTTTAGATGCTAATAAGCTGATCTCAGAGGCTCCCTGCGGGTGCACGCAGTCGCACGCTGGGCTTTAATGTCCACGAGATGAGAGCTGCACGGCAATTAGACGTAATGTGGCTAATGTCAATATGTATGCAGGGGGTGGAATCGGGGTCGTTAGACAGCCGAGTGGTCACCTCACAAAAGGCCCGTGCAGGAAGCGCTGCTTTGATAGTGGCGGGGTAGCCTTCATCAGTCCGGCCAGGGCCTCTAATCAATGGCTGATTGAATCAACCTTTAGCTGCTGAGCTTCCAGGAGCTCCTGAAGATGAGTGAGACTTCATGAAGGGCGGTTTGTTTTATCCTCTCATTGATGTGTGACCCGCGTGGCCCCTCCGCCTGCAGGTATTTGTGCTGACGGTCTGGTACTGGGAGGTCTACATGCTGCCCGTCTTCCTGGCGCTGCTCATGGTCTGGAACTACGTCCGGACGGGGTCTGGTCGCGCCTGTCACGACCTGGTGAGTCCTCTCTGCTGCTGCCTCCATCACATCCACAACGGCCGCCCCCGCTTGCTGCACCTGACTTTGTTTCAAGGGATTTTTAAATGCTGTAGTATTAATTCTAAAATGAATAAAATAGAAAAGAATTCAATAATAAATGACAGGAAAAGAATGAGATGCTTTATTTTGAATTTCTGTGACCGTGTGAGTATGAATATTATACCTATTAGTGTCCACCATAACGTTGTTTTAATAGATTTTAAGGGCTGCAAATTACAGGAGAATAAACGTGGTCAAAACCAGACAGGCTGAAGTGAACGAGTTTATTCAGTCTGGCTAAATATGTGGATAATTATTTAAAATTCCTGAATAAGAGATGAATTTATTTAATGACTTTATTCAGATGAAAATAATTTTTAATTACGATATTAATAAAACTTTTTTTTTTTAATTTTGCCTCCTTTAACATGTGCGTTCCACATTTTGAGTGGAATAACACGACAATAAAGCACAGTATTAAGTGCTTTTCACTGATATTAAATATTTTATAGGTTTCTGTTCTGCTGGTCTTTCCTTCCTTCTGCTGCTCCTCTCGCTCTCTCTCTGCCTCGTTTCCTTTTTCAGTTTTTTATCTTTATTATTCTGCAGTTTTCAGTGTGTGTGTGTGTGTGTGTGTGCACAGTGGAACTCTGGTCTCAAAACAGTCATAAAAACAAATCAGTAAAATCACTGTAAATAGTTTAGATGCATTTATGAGCACGTGACGGACGTGCACGCGGCTCCCCATCCTGCTGAATGATGCCACACTGAGTGTGTGTGTGTGTGTGAGTGAGTGAGTGTGTAGCTGCATCCAGCACGTCTAAAGCTGGTTTGTAATACCCAGCTCCATCTGAGTGTTAAGAACATTCCACCTGTTTGAGCGGATCAGGATCTGTTTGTGGATCCTGGTCGGCTGTTTTTGCTGCCTGCAGGGCCGAGCAGTGGCACCTCTTTAACCCTGTTTGTGTTTCAGGACAGTATGGACCTGGGGGAAGAAGATGAGGATGATGAGAAGGTTGGTACCTCTCCCACATGTAAAGACTTCTTCTTCTTCTTCTTGAATCTGATCCTTTCCTTTTAAAAGCTGATCTGAGGTTTTTGAATCAGCGCTTTGATTCCTGCCAGCCAGCACTTGCAGGCTGTTGCTGCTCACCATGGATACCAAAAGTTATTTGAGCTTAATGAAGACCTCAGCAACCTTTTCCACATGTCACCGCACATTCATATGCTAATGTCGGGGGCGTCCACGAGGTTTGTGCCCCCTTGTGGAAGCACCCTCAGAGCCACGGAGGCAAGAGCCTGCTGGAGAACAGCGGCCAGGCTGCTTCCAGTGGGAACTCGACCCTGGAAAGGCTGCAGAGCTGAAGTGCCTCCAGGAGCTTCGATGGTGCCCGTAAATCAGCTGGTTTTAAGCCGGAACCGTCGGCAGGTTTCCTGTCTGCAGCCATTTTCCCAGGCTCCTTCCATCAGCTGGGTGGGGTCTGGCCCCTCATCAGTGTCCCCGTTTAATGCGTCTGATCCGGCAGAGAGCTGGACCGACCGGAGATCAGCTCCCCTCATTCATGGTCCAAGTCCAGATCCACCAGAGAGTGCTTCTCAGCAGCCTTCACACATGCAGAGGGTGCATCCTTCCCTCACTAACGTATCTCTTTCGCCTCGGAGCTGATTTTCTGTCCGCTCGCTTGGCCGCAGGAGTCGGAGAGAAAAGGCCTGATGGAGAAGATACACATGGTCCAAGAAATCATCATCACCGTTCAGAGGCTGCTGGATGAAACCGCCTCCTTCGGAGAGAGGATAAAAAAGTACAACCCGCTCGTAAACTGTCTAATCCGAGAGTTTTCCTGCCCAGGTGCACGTTTAACCTGTGCGGTTCTGGTGGGTTCTGCTTCCTGTGTTTGCCAGCACCTTTAACTGGTCGGTGCCCTTCCTGTCCTGCCTGGCTCTGCTGCTCTTTGTTGTGGCTGCGCTGCTGTTGTACTACGTTCCGCTGCGCTACGTCATCCTAACCTGGGGTGAGTATCCACACAGAGCCTCTGGTTGGGACAGGAATCTGTGATCCTCTAAGGGCAGAATTATGGTCTGGAAAATCCTCCCTCCAGCCTGAACTCATTTGTCGGACCTTCCCGGCTGTTTGTTTGAGTGGAAACAAGGATGCAGCCTGGAGACTCTGCTGCTAATGATATGTTGGTGTGGATTCTTGTTTTAGGTATCAATAAATTCACCAAGAAATTGCGGAACCCCTACAGCATCGACAACAATGAGGTGCTTGACTTCCTGTCGAGGGTGCCTTCAGATGTTCAGAAGGTAAGCCCGGCTGGATCAGCCGACCAGGAAGCCCGAAATCCCGGAGCCATGCAGCTCTGCGACACCTCCCAGACATCCATCACACACCTGTGTAATTAGCTCCACGGCTATAATTACGGAGCCATGTATAATTTCTGTTGTGTTTTGGTCATGGAGCGTCCCTGGTGGAGGTCTTCCTCTGACGGCGTGGCTGCTGTTCCCAGGCTTCAACTGCAGATGATGGACAAAAAATATCTGTTATCCGGAAGATGTTCCGAGTTTATTAGTCGCTGTTGAACCAAGTTTTAGATAGGCGGATTTATTATTTATGTATCTGACATTTTTAATAATGGAATTAAATTAAAGTGATGGAGAGAAAATAGAAATTCTGCTCTAACAGCTTTTGGTATTAGACGGTTAAATGCTAAAACTATCATAGCTTTAGCATTAAAACTGGACATTAGCCTACTTTATGATCGGGCTATTTTTTTGTAACTCGCCCTGATTGGCCTCCTTCCTCCTCCTCTCTCTCTCGCTCCCTCTCTCTCTCTCTCTCTCTCTCCTGCAGGTTCAGTACAGTGAGATTAGAGGAGGAAAGAAGAAGAAGAGTTCCTAAAATGGATGGAGTGTCTTCTGGTTCTGCTCGTCTCCTTAAAAACTGCTCTGTTCTACCAAAGACGTCCTCCGAGAGGACGCTGCAGAATTGTTTTTTAATCATAATTTCTACTATTCCCAAAGATAATTTTATTGTAAGTGCAATGTATTTTTATATAATTATTTCCTCGGTGGCTGCAGTTAGAAGCATCCATTTGTATTATACTGAATGTTTGATATGTGGAGAAATATGTATTTTTACACAGTTTACGTAGTTATAAAAGCTTTAATTATATAATGGTCTATTCACCATTTTTCCCAGTAATGAACCTTAATTATGGTCACAATAATTCTTTCAAACCTGGTCTTCCGTGTCTTTCACAGTAAATGGCACATTATTCACCATCTTTGTGTTTCTTAGCTTGAATTAGGCCCGGTGATTATTCATGCCTTAAGAAAATGATGTGTCTATTCTTTTTTGATGCTCTTTACACAAACACACACGCAGCGACTGCACTTGTCGGATTTTACTCTCGGGCCAGTTCTGTTCAGAACTTTATTTATTGATCATGGATGCTTCTCATTTTTAACAGCAATAAAATCTCAGATATTCAGGCTTCCGTCTCTGCAGCTTCCTTCCTTGTGTGCATCCCCAACCCCCCCAACTCCCCCATCTTCATTAGGCTTTCATGAAGCGAGGCGAGGCTGTGCGAGACCTCCCTGCCACCCAGGCCCCCCGCTGTGTTCAGGGCCCTTGGGCGGTGCCCCGAGCGGCAGCGCCCCGGCCACCTCTTCTCGGCTCCCGTGACGAGATGCCTGCGAGCCAGCAACCTCCGGAGCCCAGCAGCCAGACGCACCTCCGGTACCCCGCTGCTGAGGCGGGTTTTAAAAAGCTGCCACCAGCAGCGGCGCTAGCATCAGTTTAAGGATTAGCGGACCTGGAGTGGCTGTGAAAAGCCTCCGCTCAGGTCTCGGCGATTAAGTCCGAGATTCTCCGTCTGAATGAGCAGAGACGGAAACGAGAGGAACACCGCTCTCTCCCATCATTTCTCTTAAGATATTTCAAATATTTGTGATTTCCTCGGCTCTGGAGTGGAAAGTTGAGCCCCTGAATGAAAACAAACCCGAGTTCCCGCCATTCTGAAATATGTGCCGCGATCATTAAAATCATTTGTCTAATTATCTTAAAGCACAGTGAAAAGTGTCGCGCAGAGACCCCGACTTTCCTGTCATGTGGTTATATTGTTGACTTAAGTTATCAATATTAATAACCCACTGTCAAGGACACGGCGAGGACGTCTCAATCTGACACTTCTAGGCGCAGCATGAATATGTATCAGCAGAGACACTGAAAATTACCAAGTAAAATCAGAGTTCACACGTGGGGACTAATGTGATGAGGCACAGGCATCCTGATGAGCCGTGAATCCAGCAGCTGATCGGTCCCCAAAGACCCGAGTGCCACTGTTCCAGAGAGGAACTCTCCTAAACTGGTTCCCAGCATAAACCAGTCTGAGTTTTCCTGCAAAAGTGTCCTGAGCAGAAGACAACATCCCAACATCCCAACTCTGGATGTTCTGGATGTTTGGTCTTCCGCTCAAACTCTTCAACCAAAACAACCATTTTCTTAAAAACGTCTTCCCGGAGGGGGGAGATGAAATGAGAGCAGCGTCTCCATCCCACAAATCAAACTATTTCCCGACTTTCCACGCGTCTTTCATCAGTCATGAGCCTGGTTTGTGGCCAGCGTGGACGCGAGGCCCGCTCCTCCCAGCAGCGCTGACAATCCTGCAGGGAGTCCGAGGGCAGGTAGATCGCAGCCTGGGCGTGTTCTGCCCACAGGCTGTTGGACCAGCGCCTCGTCCCCGAGCAGGACAGCATCAAAGCTCCTGATCCAGCCAAGCCCGAGGCTACAATCATCCCGCAGCTCCGACTGACAGACAGGACAAAAAAACGTGCAAAACTGATGGAAACGCTAAATGTGGGTTTGCACCTCTGCTTTGTCTCCGGACCTGCTCCTCTGTGACTGAACCAAACACATTTTTGCATTTTTCTTCCAGGTTGTGATGAGAAAACAAACGCTCGAAGCGGCTCGTTAATAACCTTAATTAGTCGTGTTTCACTCATCGCTCTGGCCCTCGCCTGCAGCTGGAGCTTACCTGCCAACGTGTGCTTCTTGTTTGAACCCGCCCGATGAGGCGGGAGCGTTTCAGTCAGACGTGCAGGCGGCAGACGAAGGTCTCCTTCTTCGGGAGACTTGTCTTCTAGGTTTCTGTGCCGAATGGCTGCTGCCGGGGGTCCGATCGGTGTATTTCCACCTTCTGCTCGTGCCGCTCAGGAGTTTTCCTGTTCGTTGGAGCTCACAGTCCCGTTGGTCTCTGTAGGATAAGCACCACCCGTCAGCTTGGGAGAACACAGCTGTGTGTCCAGGAGGACAAACATCTGGTGGCTCTGGTAGTTGCTCTGACGGGACAGGAAGTAGGTGGCGCTGTGGGGACCGAGCTACACGGTGGACCTGATGGCACAGATGGTCCCTGGAAGCAGCAGACTCCTTCCAGCTGGATCTGTTGGTGGTGACGGTGGTTGCTATGGAGAACATGACAGAGGCCCGTTAGAGAACAGCTGAAAAGGAGCTCAGCCTCCGTGCAACTTTGTGGATGTACAAACAAACTTTTGTTACCTTTTACCAACAAACGCAGGTTAAAATCAAATTTGTGTGACCCACATTCGGTTGCCTGGGTGCCCTTTGACCCGTGTAATCAAATTCCCCCGTGTTCCTGGTTGGGCGCGTCCCTCTGTGAGGATGATGGACGGCCTATCCGAAGGCTTGCATATGTAGAGGACGTTAATAAGCTCCCGTGGGACGAGCTGCTGTTGCCGATACTAGATCGCACGAGCCAGCGGAAGCTGCTGCAGAACGGCGCCGTGGCTGCCCCGCCCGTCCGTCAGGGACCCTCAGAAGGGCGAGCAGGAACAGCTGTTTACTCACCCAGAGTTCTGCATTTTCACTCTCACGGCCATTTTGTTTTTCATTTTCAACGTGTAGGCCTTTTCTCACTCACGCGTAAATGTGTGTGTGTGCGTGTGTGTGTGTGTGTGGTATTGTTTAGTCTTGATGAAGACGTTGGAACCACTGCGGGGTGCGGTCGGTGTTAAGCTGTTCGTCCTCTCTGGCTTCGTAAAAACATGGACTCTGATTTGTTGAGTTTAATTATCACATACAAAACTGCTACACCTCTCTTGAATCCCGGCCTCTTATTAAGCGTAAAGATGGACTGTGAAAAGAGTGTGTGCCTCTCACACACACACACACACACACACACACACACACTCCTCAATCTCATCAGCCACCGTGATTAAGGTTAGACGCTGGGGATTGTGCTGTCTTTTTGAGAGATATTTCAGCTGCATTTGTGACGCTCTGAAAGGAGAGGAAGATAAAGGAGGCGTCGGGGAAAAACTCCTTCCCGTTGTGTGAGTCCTAGAGAGGGCCTTGAACCCTGCCATTCATGCCTTTCTCTCCATCAGCTGAGTCTAATTGCCAGAGAGGACAGGAGACCCCGGGCCCGACGGTTCCTTATCCTCTTTAGCGCTTTCAGACGAGTGAAAGGCGAGCTTCTGCTTTTGATCTTTTCTCTGATTTGCTTTTTCTTCTCTGTCATCCCTACCATCCTCTCCTCAGGAGTGACACCGACTCCTTTCACTGGCTGCCCCCATCTCCATCTGCCCAAAATAATGACCCAGGCCCAGGCTTTATTAAACAGGGCTGGAGGAGGGAGGTCAGCGCTGGGAGAAGGAGAGGGAGGTCTGGATGGGGACCCGGGCTGCCCCATTCCAAATCTACTCAGTAGCCTCTCTGTGCTCCCCCAGATTCCTCTCTGACGGTTTACGTGGCCTCCGCCTGGAGAAAGACCATTCTTTGCGGGGCAGGGACGTGAAGGCCCGTCCTTTCCCAGAGATGCTGCTACAATAAGACCCCAGGCTGGCCGGGACAATGGGGGCCTGTGTGATCTCCCAGCCAGCCTTGGGACCAGACGATCCCCTCTCTGCCAGTCCCATGGGAGGGTGGACCCAGCGGTCATTGTTGACAGCTAATGGACAGCATCTTTGCACTGGCACGGCCCCCCTGCCGACTGGGTCGTTTTTAGACCGCTTAAGAAGAAGAGACGCTCGCCACGGCGCGACTGTGGGACAGCAGCAGTTTGGTTGCAGGTGAAAAACGTGCAAATCTCGAACCTCGAGGGGGGGGGGGCATTCGGGCCTTGATCGGGGCAAATTCAGTCATACTTGTGAAAGAGCAACTGCTCACATTCAATCCAGTTTTATTTCTATAGCACCTTTTCCAACAAACCTGTCTCTAGGTGCTTTACAGAGGCAGAAACCCAGAGCCGGAACCCCTCAGGAGAAACTGCCTTTTAACAGGAAGAAACCTTGAGCGGGACCGGGCTCACAAGGAGGAACCATCCTGCTGAAAGTCGTCTGGGTAAAGGAGGAGAAGAAGAGGGAGACAGGACAGAGAGAATAAAAGAGAGAGAGACTGGCCAGAACCAAAATCTGATTGACCGGGACAGTAAAAAGAAAAGGTTTGAGTTTCTGTCAGCGCGGACAAATGGATGATAATAAGGGAACCATCTGTAGGACAGCGGCCGACCAACGCACGGGGGAGAGGTGTGCTTGGCTGCCTGCGCGTGAGCTCCTTTAACCCTGAGCGGCGTCAGACTGCTTCTGGTTCGGGTGCTTCCGGACCAGAGCGGCCCAGAGCTTCTTCAAACGCTTCTCAGCGCTGGTTTTGGTGCCTGGTTTGTGATCAGGCAGCCTCAGCTGGAGCGAGCAGGCGTGGACGCGCTCCACCTCCGGGATCGGCAGCGATTTTACGCCGTCTTTATTCCTAGGTGGGGGAATGTTTCTGATGAGGTGAAGTTGATTTAACCTCGCGGCAGATCTGAAGCAGGACGATCTAAAAGGCTCATGAACACAAGCGCCGCTGCAGGCCCGCCACTCGTTTCTGCTCAAGACTTCTCTCTCTTTGTTTTGGTGCTTTTTCTCTCTCTCTCTCTCGTAGTATTTATGTATTTTTCATAGCGAGTGTGACGGATCCTGAAGTGCAAACGGCGGAGGGGCGGAGGCTGGGGGGAGTGTGAGGTCGGCCTGATAGAGATGTCAGCGCTGCTTCAGTAATCTGGTGACGCCTTGTGAGAGCACCAGAGGGGGGGAAAAGGGGAGCTGGATGACTGGAAACGCAGCAGCTTGGTGACAGCGGAGGAAGAGACCACCCCACCAACAGCAGCAGGGGACGCTGGGAGGGGGAGGGGGGCAGCGGGGGAGGCGCTCCTCAGCTACACACTGGCCTCCGTAGTTTATCCTCCTGCAAACAGCAGAAGGAGAGAGTGTGTGAGCCATCAACAGTGGAAGAGTTAAGCCTCACACACACACACACGCGCGCAGGTCTGAATCCCAGCGCGTTTGTTTTAACGGTGGATGTCTGCAGCCCTTGTCCAGCGCCAGCGTTGGCGTGCGCCAGTGGGCCGCGTGGGCCTGTGCAAGCGGAGCGTTCAGAGTGTGTCCGTCTGCTTAGCGGCGGTAATGAAATGTGATTCAGGTGGTAGATGGATATCTGTGGTGAAATTCCTCCCCCTGCTCACTGGCTGCAGCCCAGACGTCGCCTTCTGCTCACTCCTGCTGGAAAGTGTGACTTGCTGTGTTTGGCCTTTTGTCTGGGACAATTATGTTCACCATTAACAAGCTTTCTTCTGCTAGTCTTCACATCAACTGGAGGCGGATGCTAATTTGAGCTGACGGTGGAGACGGTGGTCCGAGGCTCAGCCGTGCGGTGATGGGGTGTATGTTTCAGGGGTCACCGCAGTGGATTCGTTTTTACTTTCATTCTTCTCATTCCCGCTTTTCAGAATGTTGCTCCAGCGTTTCGCTCTGCAGCACAAATGAGTGTTTGTCGTTCAGGAACTGAGCGTTTTATGCAGCTGTAAAACAAAGACGGTCACCGACGTAGCAGCACGCACCAGCTAAGCCACCGTTTGATAGTTCAGATTACCTGTAAATATGAAATATTAAGACAAATCTTAGAAATAAACAAAAACTTGAAGCTGTTTCGGTTAAAAGCAGAGGATGAAGCTTCTGAGGCTGCTTCTCTGTGGCACCAGTTACCCCCACATAGCTGTCAGGGTTGTCACAGCAGACAGCCAAGCAGACAGAAAGCTACAGACAGAGGTACAGACAGAGGTACAGACAGACACAGACAGAGTGCAACAGACAGAGCTACAGACAGGTGTACAAACAGAGGTACAGAAGAGTCACAGACAGAGCTACAGACAGAGGTACAGAAGAGCTACAGACAGAGGTACAGACAGAGCTACAGACAGAGCTACAGACAGAGGTACAAACAGAGGTACAGAAGAGCTACAGACAGAGCCACAGACAGAGTGCCAGAAGAGAGCTACAGACAGAGGTGGCCAGACAGAGCTACAGACAGAGCTACAGACAGAGGTACAGACAGAGCTACAGACAGAGTGCCAGACAGAGGCATGAAGAGCTAAGCAGACAGAGGTACAGACAGAGGTACAGACAGAGGTACAGAAGAGCTACAGACAGAGCTACAGACAGAGGTACAGACAGAGCTACAGAAGAGCTACAGACAGAGCTACAGACAGAGGTACAGATGCAGACAAAACCACAGACATAAGTACAGACAGAGCTACAGACAGAGCTACAGACAGAGGTACAGACAGAGGTACAGAAGAGCTACAGACAGAGCTACAGACAGAGGTACAGACAGAGGTACAGACAGAGGTACAGACAGAGCTACAGACAGAGCTACAGAAGAGCTACAGACAGAGCTACAGAAGAGCTACAGACAGAGGTACAGACAGCTACAGACAGAGCTACAGACAGAGGCCAGACAGAGGTACAGACAGAGGTACAGAAGAGCTACAGACAGAGCTACAGACAGAGGTACAGACAGAGGTACAGACAGAGGTACAGAAGAGCTACAGACAGAGCTACAGACAGAGCTACAGACAGAGGGTAAATTAAAGCTTTATAACCTGCTGTGTTACTGTTATTATATTGCCAAGAATAAACTTCGGTTGTGATTTTGCTTTAAATGTCTTTTCATTCAGACTTGTTACGTGTGGAAAATGAAATAACGTGATTCATTAAGGAGCAAGTGATGGGGTCTGTATTCTGAGCACAGATGAACTGCATAACTGATAAACTGGAGCGAAGGATCAGAGAGACCCAGGAGTCAGCGAGCAGGTGGTAAATGATCAGTGATCAATAAATCTGAGTTTTCAGTCTCCACCAAAGCGGTGACTGACAGAACTGAAGCGCCTGACGCCAGCTGACAGCCGTGGTTCACAGGAGCCTGTTAGCAGACAGAGGGTTGTCGTTTCTGCCTGTGCCGACTCTTAACACCCACACCGAGTCTTTTGAAAGCCGCCCTCACGCGCGCGCTGTGCATCGCACCTCCTCAGCTCACGCAGATATCTGGTGATACACCAAAGGCTTTTTTATACTTTCTCAAGTC